>JAKVIS010006062.1:0-10953 GCA_033119425.1 Bufotes viridis
AATCCTCAGAGGTATCTGCTCTTATTCTGTATATATATACACTGCACAGTACCACTTCTCCTGTCCTGTATACTGGGTGTAATCCTCAGTATCTGCTCTTATTCTGTATATATACACACTGCACAGTACCACTTCTCCTGTCCTGTATACTGGGTTGTAATCCTCAGTATCTGCTCTTATTCTGTATATATATACACTGCACAGTACCACTTCCTGTCCTGTATACTGGGTGTAATCCTCAGTATCTGCTCTTATTCTGTATATATATACACTGCACAGTACCACTTCTCCTGTCCTGTATACTGGGTGTAATCCTCAGTATCTGCTCTTATTCTGTATATATATACACTGCACAGTACCACTTCTCCTGTCCTGTATACTGGGTGTAATCCTCAGTATCTGCTCTTATTCTGTATATATATACACTGCACAGTACCACTTCTCCTGTCCTGTATACCGGGTGTAATCCTCAGTATCTGCTCTTATTCTGTATATATACACTGCACAGTACCACTTCTCCTGTCCTGTATACTGGGTGTAATCCTCAGTATCTGCTCTTATTCTGTATATATACACACTGCACAGTACCACTTCTCCTCTCCTGTATACCGGGTGTAATCCTCAGTATCTGCTCTTATTCTGTATATATATACACTGCACAGTACCACTTCTCCTGTCCTGTATACTGGGTGTAATCCTCAGTATCTGCTCTTATTCTGTATATATATACACTGCACAGTACCACTTCTCCTGTCCTGTATGCTGGGTGTAATCCTCAGTATCTGCTCTTATTCTGTATATATATACACTGCACAGTACCACTTCTCCTGTCCTGTATACTGGGTGTAATCCTCAGTATCTGCTCTTATTCTGTATATATACACTGCACAGTACCACTTCTCCTGTCCTGTATACTGGGTGTAATCCTCAGTGTCTGCTCTTATTCTGTATATACACACTGCACAGTACCACTTCTCCTCTCCTGTATACCGGGTGTAATCCTCAGTATCTGCTCTTATTCTGTATATATATACACTGCACAGTACCACTTCTCCTGTCCTGTATACTGGGTGTAATCCTCAGTATCTGCTCTTATTCTGTATATATATATACACTGCACAGTACCACTTCTCTCCTGTATACCGGGTGTAATCCTCAGTATCTGCTCTTATTCTGTATATATATACACTGCACAGTACCACTTCTCCTGTCCTGTATACCGGGTGTAATCCTCAGTATCTGCTCTTGTTCTGTATATATACACTGCACAGTACCACTTCTCCTGTCCTGTATACTGGGTGTAATCCTCAGTATCTGCTCTTATTCTGTATATATATATACACTGCACAGTACCACTTCTCCTGTCCTGTATACTGGGTGTAATCCTCAGTATCTGCTCTTATTCTGTATATATATATACACTGCACAGTACCACTTCTCCTGTCCTGTATACCGGGTGTAATCCTCAGTATCTGCTCTTATTCTGTATATATATACACTGCACAGTACCACTTCTCCTGTCCTGTATACCGGGTGTAATCCTCAGTATCTGCTCTTATTCTGTATATATATACACTGCACAGTACCACTTCTCCTTTTATGAATCAGACAGTCTTTTGAGTGTTATATGTGGATTGCACCGGGGATTGCACTAGGAATCGGTTTCGGAGATTTCAGTGACCACTTATCCCACAGTTTTTTATCCATCACTAAGGTTTTACTGAATCGATCATTTAAGACACAGTGTTATTTAAAGGGGTTGTCCATTTTTCAGACAAGGTCCTGTGATCGGTGGCTCATTATGTTCAGCGTTCAATGAGGGACAGTTTAGAATCAATCACGTCGGGGGTCTCCTGCTGTTCATTGTCTTCACAGATGTGTTTCCTTCTCATTACTTACTGTTAGATTGTAAGCTCTTTTGGTCAGTACATCGGCTTAGACCGCCTTTTTAGGGGCTCACAAGAGGTTAAGTTTTAGTTTTGTTTGGTGGGGGGAGGGGAGGTCCTCGCTGATGGTCATTTGGCTGACCTCATTATCTGGTTTCTTCAAACATGGGGGGGGAATCTGAAAGCGCCTAATCCCCAGGATTTACTCTTGAGGGGTCAAAGCCTGTTCTGAGAGTTCCCCTAGTGGCCACAGGGAGCAGTGCAACTACCCAAGATCACTGCATACATACAGGTGCACAGCCATAATCAATACACACATCCAGTCTGTTCCTTCATATCCATTACATGCCCCCACCTGGACCCCCTCCTGGACCCCCACATTCCACCTCCTGGAGCTCTTATCAGACCCCATCCTACATCCACGGCTGTGAATGTGGAGCTGTCCCTCCTCTCTTACTCTGGGAAGGTCTTCAGTTTGCTCCTCTGGAAGGCGTGACAGGAGGACACACAAACACCAAGAGAATAGGCGTACGGAAAAAGAGTCAAAAGCCAGTTGGGTGATGTAAAGCAAGTAACGCCAGAGGCAAACGAGAAAACCAAAACACGCCAACGAGAGAACCAGGAGATCAATGCAAAGCCCAGAAGCCAAGAGCGTAGTCACAATACCAAATTCAGACACCCAGAGCCAGGGGGTCTTCAATAACGCAAGGAACCAGAAGGGAGAGCCAGAGGACAATAAATTCACCGGCACATGCCTCTGAAGGCGCTGGACTTTTAGGCCTCATCCACACGTCAGTGTTCGGTCAGTGATTTCCATCAGGAGCGGCCCTAACCCCAGAACAGGAGCAGATGGTTCCCTTACACCTTATCTCTGTGGAGGCTCCAGTCCTGGTTTTATCTCCCAATCACTGCTGGAAATCACTGACTGAAGCAGTGTGAACGAGGCCTTGCACTGAAGGGGCAGCTCACACCGGGTGTTCGTCTCTATGAGTGAAGTTTTCAAAAATTTGATTCGGTCAGTTCGCAGAACACTGTGCCTTGCAATAACAGGCATAGGGAGTCTGCTGGGGTAGTGAAATAATACTGTGAGCCCGTATGACATACAGGTGACAGGCGTCGCCAGGGGCGGACCGAGCGGTCGGGCACTCGGACGTGGTCCGGGGCCCGGCCGGGAAGGGGGCCGCGATGGCAGGGGCACAGGGAGATGAGTGCTTCCATTGTGGCAGCGCTCATCTCCATAGTCATCAGTGTCGCCGTCCTCAGGAAAGCAATACAGATTACTGTGCTGTGGGGCAGGGAGGGAGAGGCGTGTCCCTTCCTGTTCCTCTGATAGGCTGATGACGTCATCGTGCCGCCTGAGCCGTACAGCGCGGGACACAGGCCGGAAGAGGCCTGCATCGCATCGCTGCCATGGAGGTAAGTAAAGCGTTTATTTTACACTGGACTATCTGTTACTGGCACATGGGGTTATGGGTTAAAGAGGACTTGTTACTGGCCCATTATTTAGGGACACTATGGAGGCTTCTACTGAGGCCACAAAGAAGGAGTATTTTATATGGTGGCTCTGTGCGGTCCTTAGTATTATCAGGGTTTATCTGTTTCTGCAGTATAGTATTGGGGAGCACAGCGGGCACAGTATTGGGGGCACTATCTGTGCGGTCCTAGTATTATCAGGGGTTTATCTGTTTCTGCAGTATAGTATTGGGGAGCACAGCGGGCACAGTATTAGGGGCACTATCTGTGTGGTACTAGTATTATCAGGGGTATTATCTGTTTCTGCAGTATAGTATTGGGGAGCACAGCGGGCACAGTATTGGGGGCACTATCTGTGTGGTACTAGTATTATCAGGGGATTATCTGTTTCTGCAGTATAGTATTGAGGGCACAGCGGGCACAGTATTGGGGGCACTATCTGTGTGGTCCTAGTATTATCAGGGGTTTATCTGTTTCTGCAGTATAGTATTGGGGAGCACAGTGGGCACAGTATTGGGGGCACTATCTGTGTGGTACTAGTATTATCAGGGATTATCTGTTTCTGCAGTATAGTATTGGGAGCACAGCGGGCACAGTATTGAGGGCACTATCTGTAGTGGTACTAGTATTATCAGGGGTTTATCTGTTTCTGCAGTATAGTATTAGGGCACAGTGGGCACAGTATTGGGGGCACTATCTGTGTGGTACTAGTATTATCAGGGGATTATCTGTTTCTGCAGTATAGTATTGGGAGCACAGCGGGCACAGTATTGGGGGCACTATCTGTGCGGTACTAGTATTATCAGGGGTTTATCTGTTTCTGCAGTATAGTATTGGGGAGCACAGCGGGCATAGTATTGGGGGTACTATCTGTGTGGTACTAGTATTATCAGGGGTTTATCTGTTTCTGCAGTATAGTATTGGGGAGCACAGCGGGCACAGTATTAGGGGCACTATCTGTGTGGTACTAGTATTATCAGGGGTTTATCTGTTATCTGCAGTATAGTATTGGGAGCACAGCGGGCACAGTATTGGGGGCACTATCTGTGTGGTACTAGTATTATCAGGGGATTATCTGTTTCTGCAGTATAGTATTGGGGAGCACAGCGGGCACAGTATTGGGGGCACTATCTGTGTGGTACTAGTATTATCAGGGGATTATCTGTCTCTGCAGTATAGTATTGGGGGCACAGCGGGCACAGTATTGGGGGCACTATCTGTGTGGTACTAGTATTATCAGAGGGATTATCTGTTTCTGCAGTATAGTATTGGGGGCACAGCGGGCACAGTATTGGGGGCACTATCTGTGTGGTACTAGTATTATCAGGGGTTTATCTGTTTCTGCAGTATAGTATTGGGGAGCACAGCGGGCACAGTATTGGGGGCACTATCTGTGCGGTCCTAGTATTATCAGGGGTTTATCAGTTTCTGCAGTATAGTATTGGGGGCACAGCGGGCACAGTATTGGGGGGCACTATCTGTGCGGTCCTAGTATTATCAGGGGTTTATCAGTTTCTGCAGTATAGTATTGGGGGCACAGCGGGCACAGAATTGGGGGGCACTATCTGTGCGGTCCTAGTATTATCAGGGGTTTATCAGTTTCTGCAGTATAGTATTGGGAGCACAGCGGGCACAGTATTGGGGGCACTATCTGTGTGGTACTAGTATTATCAGGGGTTTATCTGTTTCTGCAGTATACTATTGGGGAGCACAGCGGGCACAGTATTGGGGGCACTATCTGTGTGGTACTAGTATTATCAGGGGTATTATCTGTTTCTGCAGTATAGTATTGGGGAGCACAGCGGGCACAGTATTGGGGCACTATCTGTGTGGTACTAGTATTATCAGAGGTATTATCTGTCTCTGCAGTATAGTATTGGGGAGCACAGCGGGCACAGTATTGGGGGCACTATCTGTGCTGGTACTAGTATTATCAGGGGTTTATCTGTTTCTGCAGTATAGTATTGGGGGCACTATCTGTGTGGTACTAGTATTATCAGGGGGATTATCTGTTTCTGCAGTATAGTATTGGGAGCACAGCGGGCACAGTATTGGGGGCAGCTATCTGTGCGGTACTAGTATTATCAGGGGTTTATCTGTTGCTGCAGTATAGTATTGGGGAGCTGCGGGCACAGTATTGGGGTCACCTATCTGTGTGGTGCTAGTATTATCAGGGGATTATCTGTTTCTGCAGTATAGTATTGGGGGCACAGCGGGCACAGTATTGGGGGCACTATCTGTGCGGTACTAGTATTATCAGGGGTTTATCTGTTTCTGCAGTATAGTATTGGGGAGCACAGTGGGCACAGTATTGGGGACACTATCTGTGTGGTACTAGTATTATCAGGGGTTTATCTGTTTCTGCAGTATAGTATTGGGGGCACAGCGGGCACAGTATTGGGGGCACTATCCGTGTGGTACTAGTATTATCAGGGGGTTTATCTGTTTCTGCAGTATAGTATTGGGGAGCACAGCGGGCACACTATTAGGGGCACTATCTGTGTGGTACTAGTATTATCAGGGGTTTATCTGTTATTGCAGTATAGTATTGGGGGCACAGCGGGCACAGTATTGGGGGTCACTATCTGTGTGGTACTAGTATTATCAGGGGTTTATCTGTTTCTGCAGTATAGTATTGGGGAGCACAGTGGGCACAGTATTGGGGACACTATCTTTGTGGTGCTAGTATTATCAGGGGATTATCTGTTTCTGCAGTATAGTATTGGGAGCACAGCGGGCACAGTATTGGGGGCACTATCTGTGTGGTACTAGTATTATCAGGGATTTATCTGTTTCTGCAGTATAGTATTGGGGGCACAGCGGGCACAGTATTGGGGCACTATCTGTGTGGTACTAGTATTATCAGGGGTTTATCTGTTTCTGCAGTATAGTATTGGGAGCACAGCGGGCACAGTATTGGGGCACTATCTGTGTGGTACTAGTATTATCAGGGGTTTATCTGTTTCTGCAGTATAGTATTGGGAGCACAGCGGGCACAGTATTGGGGGCACTATCTGTGTGGTACTAGTATTATCAGGGGTATTATCTGTTTCTGCAGTATAGTATTGGGGAGCACAGCGGGCACAGTATTGGGGGCACTATCTGTGTGGTACTAGTATTATCAGGGGTTTATCTGTTTCTGCAGTATAGTATTGGGGAGCACAGCGGGCACAGTATTGGGGGCACTATCTGTGTGGTACTAGTATTATCAGGGGTTTATCTGTTTCTGCAGTATAGTATTGGGGAGCACAGCGGGCACAGTATTGGGGGCACTATCTGTGTGGTACTAGTATTATCAGGGGTTTATCTGTTTCTGCAGTATAGTATTGGGGGCACAGCGGGCACAGTATTGGGGGCACTATCTGTGTGGTACTAGTATTATCAGGGGATTATCTGTTTCTGCAGTATAGTATTGGGGAGCACAGCGGGCACAGTATTGGGGGCACTATCTGTGTGGTACTAGTATTATCAGGGGATTATCTGTTTCTGCAGTATAGTATTGGGGGCACAGCGGGCACAGTATTGGGGCACTATCTGTGTGGTACTAGTATTATCAGGGGATTATCTGTTTCTGCAGTATAGTATTGGGGAGCACAGCGGGCACAGTATTGGGGGCACTATCTGTGTGGTACTAGTATTATCAGGGGTTTATCTGTTTCTGCAGTATAGTATTGGGGAGCACAGCGGGCACAGTATTGGGGGCACTATCTGTGTGGTACTAGTATTATCAGGGGTTTATCTGTTTCTGCAGTATAGTATTGGGGGCACAGCGGGCACAGTATTGGGGCACTATCTGTGTGGTACTAGTATTATCAGGGTTTATCTGTTTCTGCAGTATAGTATTGGGAGCACAGCGGGCACAGTATTGGGGGCACTATCTGTGTGGTACTAGTATTATCAGGGGTTTATCTGTTTCTGCAGTATAGTATTGGGAGCACAGCGGGCACAGTATTGGGGGCACTATCTGTGTGGTACTAGTATTATCAGGGGTATTATCTGTTTCTGCAGTATAGTATTGGGGAGCACAGCGGGCACAGTATTGGGGGCACTATCTGTGTGGTACTAGTATTATCAGGGATTATCTGTTTCTGCAGTATAGTATTGGGGAGCACAGCGGGCACAGTATTGGGGGCACTATCTGTGTGGTACTAGTATTATCAGGGGGATTATCTGTTTCTGCAGTATAGTATTGGGGAGCACAGCGGGCACAGTATTGGGGGCACTATCTGTGTGGTACTAGTATTATCAGGGGGTTTATCTGTTTCTGCAGTATAGTATTGGGGAGCACAGCGGGCACAGTATTGGGGCACTATCTGTGTGGTACTAGTATTATCAGGGGATTATCTGTTTCTGCAGTATAGTATTGGGGAGCACAGCGGGCACAGTATTGGGGGCACTATCTGTGTGGTACTAGTATTATCAGGGGTTTATCTGTTTCTGCAGTATAGTATTGGGAGCACAGCGGGCACAGTATTGGGGGCACTATCTGTGTGGTACTAGTATTATCAGGGGTATTATCTGTTTCTGCAGTATAGTATTGGGGGCACAGCGGGCACAGTATTAGGGGCACTATCTGTGTGGTACTAGTATTATCAGGGATTTATCTGTTTCTGCAGTATAGTATTGGGGGCACAGCGGGCACAGTATTGGGGGCACTATCTGTGTGGTACTAGTATTATCAGGGGTTTATCTGTTTCTGCAGTATAGTATTGGGGAGCACAGCGGGCACAGTATTGGGGGCACTATCTGTGTGGTACTAGTATTATCAGGGGTTTATCTGTTTCTGCAGTATAGTATTGGGGAGCACAGCGGGCACAGTATTGAGGGCACTATCTGTGTGGTACTAGTATTATCAGGGGTTTATCTGTTTCTGCAGTATAGTATTGGGAGCACAGCGGGCACAGTATTGGGGGCACTATCTGTGTGGTACTAGTATTATCAGGGGTTTATCTGTTTCTGCAGTATAGTATTGGGGAGCACAGCGGGCACAGTATTGGGGGCACTATCTGTGTGGTACTAGTATTATCAGAGGTTTATCTGTTTCTGCAGTATAGTATTGGGGAGCACAGCGGGCACAGTATTGAGGGCACTATCTGTGTGGTACTAGTATTATCAGGGGTTATCTGTTTCTGCAGTATAGTATTGGGGAGCACAGCGGGCACAGTATTGGGGGCACTATCTGTGTGGTACTAGTATTATCAGGGGTTTATCTGTTTCTGCAGTATAGTATTGGGGAGCACAGCGGGCACAGTATTGGGGGCACTATCTGTGTGGTACTAGTATTATCAGGGGATTATCTGTTTCTGCAGTATAGTATTGGGGAGCACAGCGGGCACAGTATTGGGGGCACTATCTGTGTGGTACTAGTATTATCAGAGGGTTATCTGTTTCTGCAGTATAGTATTGGGAGCACAGCGGGCACAGTATTGGGGGCACTATCTGTGTGGTACTAGTATTATCAGGGGTTTATCTGTTTCTGCAGTATAGTATTGGGGAGCACAGCGGGCACAGTATTGGGGGCACTATCTGTGTGGTACTAGTATTATCAGGGGTTTATCTGTTTCTGCAGTATAGTATTGGGGGCACAGCGGGCACAGTATTGGGGCACTATCTGTGTGGTACTAGTATTATCAGGGGTTTATCTGTTTCTGCAGTATAGTATTGGGGAGCACAGCGGGCACAGTATTGGGGGCACTATCTGTGTGGTACTAGTATTATCAGGGGATTATCTGTTTCTGCAGTATAGTATTGGGGGCACAGCGGGCACAGTATTGGGGGCACTATCTGTGTGGTACTAGTATTATCAGGGGTTTATCTGTTTCTGCAGTATAGTATTGGGAGCACAGCGGGCACAGTATTGGGGCACTATCTGTGTGGTACTAGTATTATCAGGGGTTTATCTGTTTCTGCAGTATAGTATTGGGGAGCACAGCGGGCACAGTATTGGGGCACTATCTGTGTGGTACTAGTATTATCAGGGGTTTATCTGTTTCTGCAGTATAGTATTGGGGGCACAGCGGGCACAGTATTAGGGGCACTATCTGTGTGGTACTAGTATTATCAGGGTTTATCTGTTTCTGCAGTATAGTATTGGGGAGCACAGCGGGCACAGTATTGAGGGCACTATCTGTGTGGTACTAGTATTATCAGGGGTTTATCTGTTTCTGCAGTATAGTATTGGGGAGCACAGCGGGCACAGTATTGGGGGCACTATCTGTGTGGTACTAGTATTATCAGGGGTTTTATCTGTTTCTGCAGTATAGTATTGGGGCACAGCGGGCACAGTATTGGGGGCACTATCTGTGTGGTACTAGTATTATCAGGGGTTTATCTGTTTCTGCAGTATAGTATTGGGGAGCACAGCGGGCACAGTATTGGGGGCACTATCTGTGTGGTACTAGTATTATCAGGGGTTTATCTGTTTCTGCAGTATAGTATTGGGGAGCACAGCGGGCACAGTATTGGGGGCACTATCTGTGTGGTACTAGTATTATCAGGGGTTTATCTGTTTCTGCAGTATAGTATTGGGGGCACAGCGGGCACAGTATTGGGGGCACTATCTGTGTGGTACTAGTATTATCAGGGGTTTATCTGTTTCTGCAGTATAGTATTGGGGAGCACAGCGGGCACAGTATTGGGGGCACTATCTGTGTGGTACTAGTATTATCAGGGTATTATCTGTTTCTGCAGTATAGTATTGGGGAGCACAGCGGGCACAGTATTGGGGCACTATCTGTGTGGTACTAGTATTATCAGGGGTATTATCTGTTTCTGCAGTATAGTATTGGGAGCACTGCGGGCACAGTATTGAGGGCACTATCTGTGTGGTACTAGTATTATCAGGGGTTTATCTGTTTCTGCAGTATAGTATTGGGGAGCACAGCGGGCACAGTATTGGGGCACTATCTGTGTGGTACTAGTATTATCAGGGGATTATCTGTTTCTGCAGTATAGTATTGGGGAGCACAGCGGGCACAGTATTGAGGGCACTATCTGTGTGGTACTAGTATTATCAGGGGTTTATCTGTTTCTGCAGTATAGTATTGGGGAGCACAGCGGGCACAGTATTGGGGCACTATCTGTGTGGTACTAGTATTATCAGGGGTTTATCTGTTTCTGCAGTATAGTATTGGGGAGCACAGCGGGCACAGTATTGGGGGCACTATCTGTGTGGTACTAGTATTATCAGGGGATTATCTGTTTCTGCAGTATAGTATTGGGGAGCACAGCGGGCACAGTATTGGGGCACTATCTGTGTGGTACTAGTATTATCAGGGGTATTATCTGTCTCTGCAGTATAGTATTGGGGGGCACAGCGGGCACAGTATTGGGGCACTATCTGTGTGGTACTAGTATTATCAGGGGTTTATCTGTTTCTGCAGTATAGTATTGGGAAGCACAGCGGGCACAGTATTGGGGGCACTATCTGTGTGGTACTAGTATTATCAGGGGTTTATCTGTTTCTGCAGTATAGTATTGGGGAGCACAGCGGGCACAGTATTGGGGGCACTATCTGTGTGGTACTAGTATTATCAGGGGTTTATCTGTTTCTGCAGTATAGTATTGGGGAGCACAGCGGGCACAGTATTGAGGG
>JAKVIS010006063.1:0-11012 GCA_033119425.1 Bufotes viridis
TCTTGAGTCAGGCGGAATAACCATCAAAAAAAACTAACTGCGCATGTCCACAGTGGGCCCAATCAGATCCCCGAGGCGAGGCCGCTGTTGTCATGGCAATATAAACAAATGAAGGGCGGTGAATCCAATATCTATATCTCATCAGGACCATAAATAGTTTGAATTTGGTGCTGTGAAACCGGCTACTTCAGCACCAGGGCCCTATCAGAGGACAACACCTAGGATGTTCAGTCCCAGGGTTGCGCTCCTCGAGTACATGAGTATCCTGGTCACATCCCTGCACCAGTACTCACTCTCCTGGGTACCCCAAATGTCTCAACCGTAGCCTCATGTGAACAGCACCGTTACACTATAAAAATCATGTAGCGCTATTTATATTTACTAGAACAGTCCTATTATTATAAAGAAAAAAGGTCTATATTAAAGGGTGACTCTATCACCTCTCGCCTTAGGAATGGAATATGGTCTAGAATCCTTAATTTTAAGTCAACTCTGTATGTTTTTGCCTCTACAAAGTGGTGCGACACAGATCGTCCATCCTTTTTCGCGGATAGAGAAAACGATGTTGGTTCAGTCTAGTCTTTACCTCCACGTTGTCTCCCTACGTATAGGAGGCGACAGGGCATTCTAGAACATATGCTGCATAAGCACTGGCGGATCCAGAGCCTGGTCTCGGGAGGGCACTTTGGGCGATTGATACGCCCCAGCTCCCATCACTACAGAAATACAGCCCCACTTACCTCTTCCATCCAGTGGCGTCTCCTGTGATGTAGATGTTCTCTTTCCTCATCTTCTCCTTTCAGACCTTCAGATCAGACCGACAGGTTTCGTCTCTGCAGTTTGACAACAAAATAAATCTCAGTTACTACTTTTCCATCATCCTCCCATATTCTGGACAAATTATCCTACTACCCCCATATAAAATACATCAGTAATGTCCCCATAGTGCCCCCGGAGTCTCCTCTCTCCCCATCATGTCCCCCAATCATGTGCAGGCTCCTTTCCCCACCCATCCCCCTTCCCCAAAATTATTTGCAGGCTCCTTTCCCCAGCCCCCAAATCATGTGCAGGCTCCTTCCCCCTCCCCTCCCCCAAAATCATGTGCAGGCTCCTTCCCCCCAAAATCATGTGCAGGCTCCTTCCCCCAAAATCATGTGCAGGCTCCTTACCTCCCCAAAATCATGTGCAGGCTCCTTCCCTCCCCCAAAATCATGTGCAGGCTCCTCCCCCCCCAAAATCATGTGCAGGCTCCTTCCCCTCCCCCAAAAAATCATGTGCAGGCTCCTTCCCCTCCCCCAAAATCATGTGCAGGCTCCTTCCCCTCCCCCAAAATCATGTGCAGGCTCCTCCCCTCCCCAAAAATCATGTGCAGGCTCCTTCCCCTCCCCCAAAAAAATCATGTGCAGGCTCCTTCCCCTCCCCCAAAAATCATGTGCAGGCTCCTTCCCTCCCCCAAAATCATGTGCAGGCTCCTTCCCCTCCTTCCCTCCCTCCTACTTACCTCCTTGCAGCGCTGGATGCAGGCCTCTTCCGGCCTGTGTCCCGTTCTGTCCTCTGCTCAGGCGGCGCGATGGCGTCATCGCGCCGCCTGGGCTCCTTCTGATAGGCTGTCGGCACGAGGCCGGCAGCCTATCAAGGAGCAGGGAGAGACGCCTCTCCCTCCCCTGCCGCACTGCACAGCGATCTGTATCGCTGTCCAGAGGACGGCGACACAGATCGCTATGGAGATGAACCGCTTCCACAGTGGAAGCGTTCATCTCCTGTCACTACCGCCGGTGCTGCCACAATATCGGGGGCTATTGCCCGTTGCCCCCCCTGGATCCGCCACTGTGCATAGAATCGTGTCACATGTCAGGTATTTTTAATTTTGAGCGTCTCTCCTGTTATCGGATGGATAAATTCAGAACCTCTTTAACATGAGGGGACAATTAATACAATTGTGACATGGGTAACAACCTACTTTTCTGGATCCAACATAGGTGCTCAAGGTGACCTTTTTGTACCTATATCTGCCTTTCACGAGGCTATCCTTTAAATTCCAGGTACTGGCAATACGATAGTAAAGGAGGATTCTGGAATTCTGGGATCTGTCTGAAGACAATTCCCAGAATTGACCAGTGTTTTTAATGATGGCCCCCTAATTGTGGACTTCTCAGGCTATAGTCTGAGACAAATGGGATACGTGCTTCCCTCTGTTTTCTTGCACTGGATGTCAGTAACGAGTCCCTCGATAGGTCGGTAACTCTATCTGTATGATGTCTGATTAACGGTCTTGGGTAACCCCTCTTCAAGAATTTTTCACCCCATTTCTCTAAGTCTTTTTCCAGTAAATCCTCCTTATCAACTATTCTTTTTACCCTCAAAAGTTGGCTGTATGGGAGAGAGTTAATCATGGGACTCGGATGGCCCTGTTGTACATTAAAACGGTGTTGTGATCTGTACTTTTAATAAAAATATCGCTACATAGATTAGATCCCTCAATGGTTATCAGTGTCCAGAAACTGTACTTGTTTGTCTGAATAGGTCAGGGTGAACTGTATGTCTCAGTCCCTAGTATTTAGGTAATCCCGAAACTCCTCCAGCTCCACTCCAGAGCCTGACCATATAAGGAAGATATCGTCTATGAAGCGCCACCACCCCATAATGAATCTGGAGTGGTGGCCTCCATAGACGTATCTCTCCTCGAACCGCTGACATAAAAATGTTGGCGTGCGGTGCGCCATATTCCAACCCATCGCGGTTCCCGTGATTTGAACAAAAAAGTCATCACCATACATAAAATAGTTTCACTGCAAAACACATTCCAAGAGGTCCAAAATAAATTTCTGACATCTGTTAGTGTATTCTGAACCCAACAGGCACTCCTTCACAGCCTCAATGCCCTTTGTGTGGTAAATTGATGTATAGAGGCTTGCTACATCAAATGATGCAAGTAATACATTCTCTGGAATAGAGAGAACCTTGATTTTATAGAGGAAACCTGTTGTGTCCTTGACGTATGAACCTGCAGACACAGCATAGTTCCGCAATACTCTGTCCAAAAATATTGAGACGTTGGAGAGTAAAGAATTGCAACCAGACACAATAGGTCGTCCAGGTGGTTTAACAAAAGATTTATGCACAGTATCTTAGGTAATACATACAACACGGGAGTCTGTGGGCGCTCTATATAAAGAAAGGACCACAGATTCCCATCAATTATGCCTCGTGTCTTTGCGTCATCCAGTATCTCTCTTAATGGTCTCAGAAACCGGAATTTAGGATCACCACTAACTGAGTATATACCTCCTTATTAAGCTGTCTCAATATTTCGTTGTTGTAATCGATGGTATCAAGGACAACTATTGCTCTCCCCTATCAGCGGGTTTAATAGTTATAGCCTTGTTATCAACCAATTCCTGAGAGCTGACCGCTCCTCCTTAGTAAGATTAGATTTGTTCACAATATTAATATCCTTAAGTACATTCAGATCTAGTTTCACAGCTTCAATGAAAGTATTAACCGCAGGATGGCTCACCACAGGATTAAAGTCACTCTTCAAAAACAAATCAAAGTCTCTCAACTTCAACTCCTGCCCCCCATCAATGCTAGTGTCAGTACTTTGGCCTTGTTTCTCCTGTAACCAGAGTTTGATGGATCTAAAGAAACGATAGAGATCCATTTCAAGCTGAAGCCAATTAGTATTGGCAAATGGACAACCTGATAAATAATCCTTTGTTTACAGTCTCTCCTGTACATCAGTTAGGGTAATAGAAGGGATATTTACCACAAGATTGTCCTTATCCATCTTTAAGTCCTCTTTTTTGACTGATCACCCGCTGTGGCCAATGGGGCTTGTCTCTTCCTCCATCTTTGCTGTCGGCGACCCCACGTCTGTTCCTGTTGCCTCCGCCACCTGGCCTAAAAAATCAGCAGATCCACTCGGTTTAGGTGTAGTTGGAAAAATTTATAAAATTCTTGACTTTGTGCCCTCCTGGGCCCTTTAGGGCGAGTTGACCCCTTGCCCCTCCTTCACATTTTGAGTGTTTCTTCGTGTATTCTGGGTATCTCCTGCCATGTCCTTTGCCATTTCCTTCTCTTTGTTGTTTGCAACTCCTCACATAGCTTATCAAAGTAGCTCATACTACTGGACATATATTTCTCAAAATCGTCTGTAGACAATAGACCCTTAACTGCAGTGCGCAGTTTCCGGACGCTTAGCGATCTCCACATGGTGAGTGAACCTAGGTATTCCTATGTTTATGGCAACCAATCCTTTTTATTGTACACAGATGGGTGGCCTCACGTCACACTAGTGAGACATACGAGTCACAGGTGGAATAAAGGGATCCAACTTTTCAATTCAACGGAGTGCTGCCTTGCTTATTGATTAGGGATGGGCGAACCCGAACTGGATTTTCAAAAAAGTTCGGGTTCAGGTCCGTTGTTCGGCGATTTCTTCCCGCTTTCTGAAGGGGCTGCACATGGCATGTGCAGCCTACTAATGGCATGTCTGTAATTGGCCAAGGGCAGCATGTGACCCAGCCTCCATTAAGCTAGAGTCACATAGCGCCGCACGTCACTCTGCTCTGATTAGTGTAGGGCAGCGTTTCTCAAATAGTGGGGCGCGTGGGGGCGCATGGGGGCCCGCCGCCCGTAAAGGGGGCTCCAGGAGACAGGAGATGAACGCTTCCACTGTGGAAGCGTGCTCATCTCCATAGTGATCAGTATCGCCGTCCTCTGGACAGTGATACAGATCGCTGTGCTGTGCGTGCAGGGGAGGAGAGGCGTCCTCCTCCTGCTCTCTGATAGGCTGAGGGCCATGTGCCGGCAGCCTATCAGAAGGCGGTTCAGGCGGCGCGATGGCGTCATCGCGCCGCCTGAGCAGAGTGCAGAGCGGGACACAGGCTGGAGAGGCCTGCATCCAGCGCTTCCAGGGAGGTAAGTATTGAGTGGCGGGGACCCTGGACCCGATTGGGGGCGGGAGAGCCTGCACATGATTTGGGGAGGGGGAAGCCTGGAATTCCAATTTTATAGACAAATTATACTATTTACAGTCGTGGAGGGGGTGCAAATGTTTTTCTTCTTCCTAGTGGGGTATGACAGGAAATAATTGAGAAGCACTGGTGTGGGAGAGGACGCAGCTTCTGTGAGGGCGAGATTAGCAGGAAAAGTCAGCAAAAGCACCTAATGAAGTGATCGATCTACAGCTGTGAATCATTCAACTCTGCTAGTTAATTGCTCACTGGTTTTTAGGCTGCACAGAGCGTTTTTCTGTCACTTTGATCGGGCGGCCATTTGTGTCTTGTGGTGCACCAGCACAAGCTGCCACCAAGTCCATCAATCCATCAATACTAGGTGTTTTTTTGCTATATCCTACATCAGGGGCTTGGCTGTGCTTATTGTCACCCTTAGAAACTCAGGACAGAAATTTCTATATTTTATTAAGGGTTAAATTCAATTGCCAAAATAGCAACCCCTAAACCTGGTGTTCCAGCTGTGGCCAGCCAAGTGTAATACTGTCTGCTGTCTGGCAAAGGATAGATTTTTTCTGTGGTGAAATTCAATTGCCAAAATAGCAATACCGTAAATCTGGTGTTCCAGCTGTGACTGGACAAGTTTCATAGTGTCCGTCATAGGATATATTATTTTCTGTGGTGAAATTCAGTTGCCAAAATAGAAATACCGTAAATCTGGTGTTCTAGCTGTGACTGGACAAGTTTAATAGTGCCCGGCAAAGGATTTATTATTTTCTGGGGTGAAATTCAGTTGCCAAAATAGAAATACAGTAAATCTGGTGTTCCAGCTGTGACTGGACAAGTTTCATAGTGTCCGTCATAGGATATAATATTTTCTATGTGAAATTCTGTTTCAAAAATAGAAATACAGTAAATCTGGTGTTCCAGCTGTGGCTGGACAAGTTTAATAGTGTCCGGCAAAGGATATTTTTTCTGGGGTGAAATTCATTTGCCAAAATAGAAATACCATAAATCAGTGGTTTCAGCTGTGGCTGGCCAAGTTTAATAGTGAATCCGTCACAAAAATATATTATTTTCTGAGGGTGAAATTTAATTGCCAAAATAGCAATACCCTAAATCTGGTGTTCCAGCTGTGACTGAACAAGTTTGATAGTATCCGCCAAAGGATAGATTTTGTTCTGGGGTGAAATTCAATTGCCAAAATAGCAATACCCTGAATCTGGTGTTCCAGCTGTGACTGGACAATTTCCCTAGTGTCCGACAAAGGATATATATTTTCTGGGGTGAAATGCAGTTGCAAAATAGAAATAAAGTAAATCTGGTGTTCCAGCTGTTGCAGGCCTAGTTTAAATCTGTCCATAAAAGGGCATATTTTTTTCTGGGGTGAAATTCAATTGCCAAAATAGCAATACCCTGAATCTGGTGTTCCAGCTGTGACTAGACAATTTCTAGTGTCCGTCAAAGGATATATTATTTTCTGGGGTGAAATGCAGTTGCAAAATTGAAATACAGTAAATCTGGTGTTCCAGCTGTGACTGGACAAGTTTCATAGTGTCCGGCAAAGGATATATTTTGTTCTGGGGTGAAATTCAATTGCCAAAATAGAAATACCATAAATCTGGTGTCCCAGCAGTGGCTGGCCAAGTTTAATAGTGTTCGGCAAAGGATTACTTATTTTCTGGGGTGAAATTCAGTTGCCAAAAAGAAACACAGTAGATCTGGTGTTCCAGCTGTGACTGGACAAGTTTAATAGTGTCCATCATAGGATATATTATTTTCTGCGGTGAAATTCAGTTTAAAAATAGAAATAACGTAAATCTGGTGTTCCAGCTGTGACTGAACAAGTTTAATAGTATCCGTCAAAGGATAGATTTTGTTCTGGGGTGAAATTCAATTGCCAAAATAGCAATACCCTGAATCTGGTGTTCCAGCTGTGACTGGACAATTTACCTAGTGTATGTCAAAAGATAGATTTTGTTCTGTGGTGAAATTCAGTTGCAAAATAGAAATACCGTAAATCTGGTGTTCCAGCTGTGACTGGACAAGTTTCATAGTGTCTGTCAAAGGATATATTCTTGTCTGGGGTGAAATTCTGTTGCAAAAATAGAAATGCAGTAAATCTGGGGTTTTAGCTGTGGCTGGACAAGTTTAATACTGTCCGGCAAAGGATAGATTTTAAATTGCTGGGTGAAATATTACCATTTTTGCCAGGTATAATCCCCTGCACTGCATGACTGACAGGAACTTACAATTGGCGGTTACATTCTTGCATGAAATGAAGCCTTTTGGGCTGTGAAGCCAAAGGTAGTCTCCAATAACTGCTTTTTAATTTTTAACTTTACAACAATGGTTAGGTGAGGCCGGTATACATGTCTATTCTGCGTATAGTTCAAAACAAGTCCTGTGGGATCCATGTCTGGTTCTTTTAATAAACAGCAGCTTAGTTGCCAACATTGTCTTCGGACATGTGCGGCTGCGCTTGTCTGTTATAATGCGCCCAGCCATGCTAAACACACGTTCAGACAATACAGTGGCTGCAGGGTAGGCCAGCAGCTCCAAGGCGTAAAGGGCAACCTCAGGACATGTGCCCCATTTAAAGACCCAGAAGTTGAATGGGCAGACCTAGTGGCGTAGCTAGAAATGATTGGGCACCACATCAAATTTTTGAATGGGGCCCCCTCCCCAGTCATTTTTGTGCAACCCCTTCCTTTCATGCCGCCATGCCTGTGGCTACTAAAGATCGCTCTCTCAGACCAGGCCCAGCAGCTGTTCCATTCGCCTTCTACACTGCCTATACTGCCACTGTATATAATTCCATTGTATAATACTGTTGAGGGCCCCTGACAAAGTCCTTTGCTCCTCCTCCTCCTCCTGGATGGGCCCTTTCTAGGTCATGGCCCCAAAGCAGTTGCTTCCCCTGCAGCTATTCCCCTAGGGAGACCCATCAGTCAGTACGTGTACTGTTCCAACATCTTGCTGAAATGCTGCATCCTGCTAAGATGTTCCAGATCTCCTGGTGGTGCAGGTTGTTGTGGCGTGATGACAAAGCTTTTCCACATTTTGTCAATAATAAACCTGCCTTCTGAGGTGTTGCTGGTGACCCAGCTGCATTGACAAATTCTTCCTCCTCCTCCTCTGCCTTCACCTTGTGCTTCCACTGAGTCCACGGTGTCAGGTGTAAATGCTATCAGCAGCGTGTCTACTAGCGGGCTCATCTTCCTATCACACTCCAGTGAGGGAATTAAGGACAGCACGTTGTCCTTGTAACGGGATGCAGCAGGGTGGCCACCCAGTAAGCAGCACAAGTTAGAATGTGGCAGTAACTGGGTGGTCGATTGCGCAGGCACTGCAGCATGTAGTCACTCATGTCTGCCAGGCCGCCCAGAGGCAAGCGACAAGCTATCCTCTTTGAGGGAGGTGTATCGCCTGTGTCCTCTGTATACCCCAGTGTTCCCTGCTACTCCTCCTCATCCTCCAGAACTGTGCCCTGGCTGGACAATTTGTAGTTTAGCTGCATTATAGTTATTTTAATATGTTTTAAGTAAATTTGTAAATAGTTTGTTAATGGTTTGAGTGAAAGGGGGGCGGTGTTGTGTGTGTTCGATTAACTGAATTGATTTTCACTGTCTGGTGTTTAGGAATTTCTGCACCTCAAATTCAGCACATGTGGCAGGCAGGGGATGTGCGTCAAACCGGCTAAGCTCAGACCTGCTATTACATTTTGCCCCTTTAGCGCACAACCCCAGGCCAGGCTGGAGGCTCAATGGCACCAACCAATCATCCGTCTGTTTTCCATGCCTGTTCACAGCTCCTGCGCGTTGTGGGTTTTTCCCACGAACACACAAGTTTTAAAACAGGCTTCTGTCATTTCCCTGGCTGTACTGATGTGGGTGGTGAAAGTGTTACGCTGAGTGGTAGAGGAGGAGGAAGCCGAGTAGAAGTAGGAGGTAACAGGATACAAAGAGAAATGCCCAGCAATCCTCAGGGGCGGAAGGACATTCGCAAAAATGCTATCCGCCTCTGGGCCAGCTGCTACATTTACCCACTGTGTTGTTGGTTATGTGGACTTTGCCATAGATAGCGTTGTGCAGTGCACACCTGATTTTGTCCGCCACTTGGTTGTGCAGGAAGGGATGGCTCGCCTGCAAAAGTAGCGGCGGCTGGGATACACGTACTGTGGGATAGCCACCCCCATAAGGTTTTTAAAACTGTCCACCAGACACAATGACAGCATTTCAAAGGACCAGGAAGTTTAGAAATAAGACATTCAGAAGCCATGGGTAGGGGTACTTCTCTTTCTATTTCTTTTTCTCTCCAGTGTTTGGGAGATGGACAGCTGATAGCTGAACACTTTCATGGGATTTGGTGGAGATGCTTGGTGACAATGACAGATGTGGTGGCGTTGCTGCCACATCCTCTGTTTGCTGGGTGACAGGTGCTACTGTCACTCACTTGGAGCTCAAGTTTAGAATGTTTATTTATTATTTTTCTCTATTTTATGTTATTTTAATTCATTTCCCTATCCACATTTGTTTGCAGGGGATTTACCTACATTTTGCAGCCCTCTAGCCCTTTCCTGGGCTATTTTACAGCCTTTTAGTGCCCAAAGTTTGGGATCCCTATTGACTTCAATGGGGTTCGGGTGAAGTTCGGGTCGAGTTCGGATCCCGAACCCGAACATTTTCGGGAAGTTCGTCGAACTTCTCGAACCCGGCACATCCAGGTGTTCGCCTCAACTCTACTATTATCTCTCTCTCTCTCTCTCTCTATCTATATATATATATATATATATATAATTTTTTTGTCTGTTGCATTGTTTGTTTTGCTTTGTGCTTTCAGCCATGAATATGTGCACCTGCACATTGGGATGTTCTGACTAACCCCCTCTTCGTTATTTTGTATTAATGAATATATTAAACGTCCAAAATGGTTTTTACGTGCAGATTAATTGTTTTCTATACTCATTTTGAAGCTGATAAATAAACCGCTAGTTTGGTTTTTATCTTCTAATTCTTTATTGCACTTTCATAAATCCTGATGTTTAATTACATATAATTGATTCCAGCGAAGACTCGCGGATCCTTCATTATTTGTAATTTAGTGGAGCCCTAGACTTCGTAGATGGATTTCCTGACTGGAGAAGAAATAGTCTAGTTAGCTGTTTTTCTACTGTACTTTCAATCACTGGTTTTCTACCTGGAAACAGAGACTGACATGTGATTTCTAGAAGGTCTACCAGAAGCGATGTATAAAGTCTCTCATCTGTAATTATGGAGCTGAAAAACATTTTCTCAACACTTCTTGTCTAGTGCTCCAGTAGTGCGGTGCTGTTATAGGACAGTGGGGTAGATTTACTAATCTCGTAGATGGCATAAACTGCGGTAGTCTGTTTAGACCTGCACCCAATTTATCACTGTGCCTCAGGCGCGATGATAGATGTGGTGCAGAGTTAGACCCTTTTGAGACATATGTAGAAAAGCAAGACTGTATAAAAAAGTCACACCTCAAAATATATACAGAGTCCTGAAAAAGTATTCATACCACTTGAACGTTTCCACATTTTTCACATTACATCCACATACATACACATATGCATTGTATTGGGATTTCATGTGATAGACCAATAAAAAGTAGCAAGTGTGGTGAAAGTAAAGAAAATGATACATGATTTTTCAAATTTTTAAAACTTAAAAATCTGGAACGTGTGACATGCATTTGTATTCAGCCCCCTAAGTCAATAGTTTGTAGGAACACCTTTCGCTGCAATCACAACTGAAAGTCTTTTGGGCTAGGACTCTACCAGCTTTGCACTTCTAGAGGCTGAAATGTATGCCCATTCGTCTTTGCAAAATAGATGTCAGGTTAGACGGAGAGCGTCTGAAAACAGCAATTTGCAAGTCTTGCTACAGATTCTTAATTTCGTTTAGGTCTGGACTTTGACTGGACCATTCTAACACATGAATATGCTTTTATCTAAACTGTTCTATTGTAGCCCTGGTTGGATGTTTAGGATCATTGTCCTGCTGGAGCCTGGAAGGTGAACCTCCGACACAG
>JAKVIS010006064.1:0-10943 GCA_033119425.1 Bufotes viridis
CCAGTAGTAGTAGTAGCAGTAGTAGCAGCAGACACAGTTTGCTTTTGCCTTCTGATTGGTGCCCATTATCATTTAGGACAAAGAGGATGAGATTGTGGACTGGATGGCTCACTCCTCGTCGATGTCCCACGTTTGAGCCTGACACCATGCCTTGGAGCTAGGAGTCATAGCATTCCTCCTGATCCTCACTCCTTGCAGCTCTAGAGAAGCCTTTCCTTGCACCATCTCTGTCTTCACTCTCATAGTGAAGCACCTTCTTTTACTAAACAAGGCAACAAAACCCCATGTGTGGGCCATGAGGGAAGAGGTTCATGTGGAGATGGGAGACCTCATCGCATAGCTGTGTTGTTGTTAGTAGTAATGACACTTGTAGCCACAGTGGGATTGTAGGGAGCAATGGTGACCATGGTGATAGTGGTACTGGGGTCAAATATAGAGGAGAGATTATTACGGAGGCCAAGGAGCCCACAATGACATATGACAGTCTGATAAAAGTGACTGGGGTGGGTGGGGACTATGTTGATGTTTATGTGCAGGACAGGACTTGGGAGCTGGATCAGGGTGCTGATCAATAGGATACATCAGAGGAGGAGGGAGGTTGTCATGCCCAGTAATAAAGAGCAGAGTCAAAACTTCCAAAAAACTGCCAGGGCCAGATCTGCTTCTATTATGATCAGCTTGGGAACTGGTGATGCTGCCTAATACTGCGTGCACAGGCTCAAAACATGCCAGACCTAAACCAAGCTCAGCTGCTGCTTGCTCTTTGCCAGTATCTCCAATATAGCAGAGTTTTTCTCCACAAGGCTGGCACAAAAGACCACTGCTGTCTGCAAGATCTGCAGGATTAAAATAAGCTGTAGGCATTCAAGCACAAACACTAGGTAAACAGAGCTCTATTGGAGTACATGAGGCTGCATCACTGGATATAGTAGGAAAATAGAGACTGGCTAAAGAATGAGTGTATAAGGTGCTAATATTGACCAAAATGCCTAGAGCAAAATGTGTTGACCAACATGTAAAGCTACTTTCACACTAGAGTTTTAGTTTTCCGATATGGAGATCCATCATGGAGCTCAATACCGGGAAAAAAAGCTTCAGTTTTGTCCCCATTCATTGTCAATGGGGACAAAACTGGAACTGAAGCTGAAGCGGAATGCTCAAAAATGCATTTTTGTTTAGTTTAGTTGCTTTCCCATACTGGAGAGCAAGACGCAACATGTTGTAGTTTGCTCCGTCCTGGGATGGATCCGGCATGACCCCCAATGCAAGTCAATAAGGGACGGATCCGTTTTATAACCATGTTATAAGGGAAATAATAGAGATTGGGTCCCGTTGCTAAGCAACAATGCGGGAAAATGTAGCAGCCGCATCACTTGGTTGCAGATGCTTGCGATTTTCCACAGCCTCATTCACTTCTATGGGGCCTGCGTTGCGGTGAAAAGCGCAGAATATAGAACATGCTGCGATTTTCACGCAGCGCCAGAAAGTGATGCGTGAAAATCACCGCTCATGTGCACAGCCCTATAGAAATGAATGGGTCGGATTCAGTGCTGGGTGCAATGCGTCCTCCTCACGCATTGCACCTGCGCGGACATTCGCCCGTGTGAAAGGGGCCTAAAAGTAGCCTCAGGCCTTATTCACACATCCGTTGTGTTTTGCGGATCCACAGAGCCGCGGATCCATAAAACACGGACACACCGGCAATGTGCATTCCGCATTTTTGCGGACACACATTGCCCGAACTCCATAGAAAATGCCTCTTCTTGTCCGCAATTGCGGACAAAGAATAGGACATGCTCTATTTTTGCGGGCCGCGGACCGGAAAATCGGCGGCGGCTCCGCAAATCGGATCTGCGAGAGCACAGTGTGTGCTCTCCGCATCGTTCCGACCCCATTCACAGTCAATGGGTCGCATGTATTCGCTAAAATTGCCGGAATACATGCGGACTACATTGCGGATGTGTGAATAAGGCCCTAACAACGTGATAACAATTACAAGATGCTAGAGTAACCCAAAATCTAATATATGATCCTGTAATATAAATACAGCAAATATAAATGAGTCATACCACAATATATGCATAAGGAATAAAGAATGAAAAATAAAAAAATAGCATCATATACAGTAAATTGTACTATGGAAAAGTCCACTAGTTGCAGCTTCATCAGGGGTTCAACTGTGGTTTGCTAATATACATAGATTTTTGCACAAGGGAGCACCCAATATAGTTTAGATGTGTTTGTGGTGGCCCCTTTATGTTATGACATCATCAGCTGCTTGTGGTCCATCTTGAGACATGATGGACTGTGTGGCCATGACAGAACTATTCCCAACCAGCAATTAGCTTGTATGCAAGCTAAAGTTCCACCTGCAAAGCCATGCTTAAACAAGGGAGGTGGGAAAAAAGCTCAAACTTAAAGGCTAATATGTAAACCTTTGGGGGCAATTTTTTAAATTATTATTGCATTATACCTTTTGAGCTAAAAATCATTTTTAAATTGGTCTTTATTAACAATATGGAATCCTTTTTTGTGTACATAGCTGAGATGCTCTACTAGCTGCCAGTGTATTTTTCTCATTTCTGTCATCTGAAAGAGCATATGGACTTCTTATCTCTGCTCTCTCACATTATAAACACTCAATCCTTATTTTACTGATAAGAATTGGGCTTAAATAGTGTTTATGACCTCTTATTGGATTTAGAGACAAGGCTTATTAGATGACTGCACAAAGTGAAAATTAAATTACCAGTCACACAGCTAGAAAAACAGTTAACCCTTTGTGACTGAACAGCTCAATATTTTTAATAAGGCCAATAGAAAATATGATTTTTAGTCAAAAAATAAGTTAAAGGCAATCATAAAAAATGACTCCAAAGGTGTACATAGCCTTTAACTTTTATTACTCCGGAGTAAAACTATGTGGGCAAAAATGTGCTTCCCTGCTCCCCACCCCACTCCCCTTTTCTTCCCCTTCCTTCGTTCCGTTATTTTATTTTACTTTAGTAATTCTTCAGACTTTCTTTCTATATGACTGTGGATAGTGGTCAGGCTGTCTGTAGATCACATGTAAGTAACCTTCTATACAGTGACATTGATGCCTATGTTCTGGCTGAGAAAAAGTTGAAGGAAACAATGGTTATACATTTTTGGCAACTGACAGTTATAATGTCTGTGACTGTATATTTAACATGACTGTAATTTGTGCTTATCCTATGTACTGTATGTTTTCATACACTGTTTATTAACCCCTTCAACCGTGGGCCGGTTTTTACCTTCCTGCCCAGTGCCAGTTTCTGTCACAGTTTTTATTTTTTGTTTTCTACAATGTTCATCTGACAGGTTGCTCCGGATACGATGATATCAAATATGTCTCCTTTTTTTGTTTGTTTCAGCTTTACATAATAAAGCATTTTTGGGGAAAAGTTTGTGTGCTTATTTTCTTCTGCCGATCATCTTGTTCAAGGGCTCTTTTATGCAGGAAGAGTTGGCGTTTTATTGGTACCATTTTTGGGTACATGTGAATTTTGATCATTCAATATTACAATTTATAGGGCAAGATAACAAAAAAATTGGTTGTTTTGGCACAATTTTTATTTATTTATTTATTTTTTGCGACGTTCATCTGAGGGGGTAGGTCATGTGATATTTTTATAAAGCAGGTCGTTGTGTATGTGGCAATACCTAATATGTCTACTTTTTTATTTACAGTAGAACGAAAAACTCCAGTTTGATTCGGTTAGAAAATTTTTAATATTTATATTCAGTTTTTTGGCAAAAGCGGCAAAATCACTTGTCTTGTGACGTTTCGGCCTATTTTGGCCTTCATCAGACTGTGATAGAAAATAATAAGTACAAAAATAAGTACAAAAATAATAATAATAATAATAATAAATGCAATAGATACCATGTGATGATTACTTAACACAATGGTATTGGATGTTTACAGATATATGGTCATATGAGTATCGTCAGGTTACATGATTATAGTTTTCAAACATGATTACAGAACATGATTATAAAGTATGATTCCAAGCGTGATACAAAACATAATGTAACATATATCCAAGAAAATGTCAAAAAATTATAGTTCATTAGAAATCCGAGATGTACGTAAATAAATAAATAAATGCATAAACAGTTCATATATGAGGTACACTGCTGGAGACTAGGGATTAGTATCAAAAACAACAAAGACACCAAAGAAGGTCAGCAGGGGAAAGTTACCCATTGTATATTTTTATAAGCATATGTGCCTGTATGCCAAAAGAGGGTATATCACAGATAATAGAGGGCACCTTGACATCGGCTGGATAATGGATCTTATGCAATCTGAGTATCTTATACATTGTCACCACTGCATAGGAGATATCTGGGATATATAATTTCAAGGAGAAACCAACAGATCAAATTGTATCCTAACCAAGGGAAAAAATGCAAGATCCATAAATTCATGAGTTCATAAGTTCAATAGGTACCTGTAGCCGCTAGTGTGGAGAGATAGGAAGATGGTCTGCGCGTTCGTCATCTGCAGGGCTATGCCTGCTTGTGGTATGTGTCGCATGATGGCCAGGGGCGCGGCAAACATTCTTAAGCCGGCGTCCCGGAAGTAGAGAGGACGGACTCCGGTGCACGTGGACCGGAAGTGACGAGGCCGCACAGTGATGCGTGCCAAGCCTCACTCTGGTGTGCGGTTCAAGCAACTGGCGCATGCGCACAAGTTTTGTGGGCAATGTTACTGGCAATGTGACTAACAGTTGAATATGCTAATGTATCGTGGGTATTTATAGGAAAGATTAATGTGGAGGAATGTCCAATAGGAATAAATAAACGTATGTCAACGTATCTAGCAGAAATACTTACTAAATCCTGGTGATAGGATATAGGTCTACCCGTCTATATTACTGGAGGTGGAAGCTATACATACCCAATAGGATTATACATTGTAGAGGCTATAATCCACCCACCAAAAGGATACTATAGGACTAGGTCATCTGAAAAGGAAAGTGATACATATCATTAATAATCTTAAGTGGTAGGATATCTATATAGGTAAAGTATACGTAAAATATACATTGTTGGATATTGTACCAGACCTGGGAGATCAGGTATAGCTTTGAATTTCATACTCCCTATTAAGGCCCTTAGGTTCCAGTGCATCCAAGGTATGGATCCAGTACGCCTCCCTCTTTTGAGAAGTCTGGATCTATCAACTCCCCTCCTCTGTGGTCCTATGTGGTCAATTACCTGAAATTTTAACTGGGATATGTTGTGGCCTAAGGTCTCAAAATGGGCTGGGACTGGTGATAGAAGGTCTTTTCGTCTAATCTTAGATTTATGTTGGCATATGCGGTCGCGTATCTTTTGTGTTGTTTCTCCGACGTAAATTTTGCCACAGGGACATTTCAAAATGTACACTACGTACGAGGACTCACATGTGTAGAAACTGTTTATGTTGTATGTTTTTCCAGAGAGCGGGTGAGAAAACTGTGGACCTTTTGTGATATGTGTACACTGGAGGCAATGTATACAGGGAAATGTACCAAATTTCTGTTTTTGTAGAAAAGTTTGTTTGGGTATGTTAGTGGAGGGGCCTATATCTGCCCTGACCAGCATGTCCCTCAGATTTTTGATCTGCGGCGTACATGGTAGGATTGGACTCTTAAATTCCACTACTTCTGGATATGCCTTTTGTAGAAGATGCCAGTGACTTTTGATGCTATTAGTCACTTTTTGGGTACATGGATGGTAGGTATGTACAAAGGGGATTCTATTGGATGACTTCATGTTCTTTTTCTTGGGGTGATCAGTAATTTTGAGTAATCTGTATGGATAGCCCGTTCTTGAAAACGGTCTTTCATTTCCGTTAATCTGGTTTGTTGGAGAGTTTTAGATTTGACTATCCTTTGGATACGTTTAAATTGTGAGTTCGGGAGAGATTTTTTGTATTTGGTGAGTGGAAGCTTGAAAAGTGTAGTAGGCTGTTTCTGTCAGTAGGTTTTCTGTATAAATCCGTGGAAATGGAACCATCTGGGTGTTTTGTAACCGTTGTGTCTAGGAAATTGATCTCTACGGTGTCATGATGTATTGTAAATTGGAGTTCAGGGTATATGGAGTTCAAGAATGAGTGAAAATCCAAGAGGGAGTCCAATGTACCCTCCCATATGCAAAAATGTCATCAATGTAGCGTTTCCAAATTGCTACTTTGGAAAAATCAGAATGAGTGTATATGAAAGATTCCTCAAAATCGGACATGTAGCTGTTTGCATAGGGAGGTGCTACATTGGACCCCATCGAGGTACCTTGTATCTGTAGGAAGAAGTCATCTTGGAAAAGGAAGAAATTATTATGCAGTATGAGTACTAAGAGGTCCATGTAGAATGCAATCAAAGTGTGGTCCGGAATGTGTTGATGGAGAAGTTTGCGAACTGATGTGAGGCCTTTTTGATGCTGAATGGATGTGTATAGACTGATTACGTCCCAGGTTACTAATATGGAGGATGAGGATAGTGGTGGTAAGTTGTACAGAAGTGACAGAAAAGCGGAGGTGTCAAGTAAGAATGATCTGGTTTCTTTGATGATCGGTGTCAGGACCTTTTCTAAGAGGATAGACAGCGGTGAAAGTATAGATTCTGTGGAAGCCACTATCGGTCGTCCGGGGGGATTGTTCAGTCTCTTATGTATTTTGGGCAGGGTGTAGATAACTGGTGTGATGGGATTAGACTTAGTTAAAAACGTGATGATTGTGTCGTCAATGACTCCACATTCTCGGTAGTGTTGTAGTGTTACTCTGATCTTATCCGAAATCTGCTGTGTGGGATCTTTTTCAAGTCTTTTGTAGACTGTTGTATCTCCTAATTGATGTTGTATCTCCTTTATATACCCATCCCTATCCATCACTACCAATGCACCCCCTTTATCGGCTGGTTTGATGACAAGGTCTTTTCGCTTCGTAAGGAGAGCTTGTCTTTCTGATGCATTTAGATTGTGTGTGAATTTAAATTTTCCTAGCGTTAGATCCTTCCTAAATTTGGTCATGTCCTTCTGTACTAATGAGATGAAAGTTTCTATAGCCGGCTGGGTTTTAGGGGGAGTGAAGTTACTCTTATTTCTGAGGTTGAAATCATTTAAGGTCACTGTTGTAGTAGGTGTACTTCTTCCTATTATAGGTCTGTTGAGGGAAGGATTAGAAAAATGAACCTTAAGGCGTATATTTCGGTATAGTCTCTGAAGATCTAGATCCAGCTGAAAGGTGTCCAGCTGTCTAGATGGACAGTATGACAGTCCTTTTTCCAAAAGAAATAACTCAGCAGGACTCAATGAGTAAGCGGATATATTAACGACCAAAGATCGTACCTGGGATCTTGTGGTGATGTTGGAGTTCCCCCGGATGGTTGTTGGTAAGTTGGTAGTTGGTTGATTGGTGCCGCCTCTTTGTCCTCTTCTTCCCCTGCCTCTGGATGATGTACCCCCCATTCTTTGTTGTGGGTAAGTGTCGCTGTCAGAACTTGCACTTGAGGATTCTCTTGAAGACGGACGTCTGTTTGCACCTCCTATGCAAACAGCTACATGTCCGATTTTGAGGAATCTTTCATATACACTCATTCAGATTTTTCCAAAGTAGCAATTTGGAAACGCTACATTGATGACATTTTTGCATATGGGAGAGTACATTGGACTCCCTCTTGGATTTTCACTCATTCTTGAACTCCATATACCCTGAACTCCAATTTACAATACATCATGACACCGTAGAGATCAATTTCCTAGACACAACGGTTACAAAACACCCAGATGGTTTCATTTCCACGGATTTATACAGAAAACCAACTGACAGAAACAGCCTACTACACTTTTCAAGCTTTCACTCACCAAATACAAAAAAATCTCTCCTGAACTCACAATTTAAACGTATCCAAAGGATAGTCAAATCTAAAACTCTCCAACAAACCAGATTAACGGAAATGAAAGACCGTTTTCAAGAACGGGGCTATCCATACAGATTACTCAAAATTACTGATCACCCCAAGAAAAAGAACATGAAGTCATCCAATAGAATCCCCTTTGTACATACCTACCATCCATGTACCCAAAAAGTGACTAATAGCATCAAAAGTCACTGGCATCTTCTACAAAAGGCATATCCAGAAGTAGTGGAATTTAAGAGTCCAATCCTACCATGTACGCGCAGATCAAAAATCTGAGGGACATGCTGGTCAGAGGCAGATATAGGCCCCTCCACTAACATACCCAAACAAACTTTTCTACAAAAACAGAAATTTGGTACATTTCCCTGTATACATTGCCTCCAGTGTACACATATCACAAAAGGTCCACAGTTTTCTCACCCGCTCTCTGGAAAAACATACAACATAAACAGTTTCTACACATGCGAGTCCTCGTACGTAGTGTACATTTTGAAATGTCCCTGTGGCAAAATTTACGTCGGAGAAACAACACAAAAGATACGCGACCGCATATGCCAACATAAATCTAAGATTAGACGAAAAGACCTTCTATCACCAGTCCCAGCCCATTTTGAGACCTTAGGCCACAACATATCCCAGTTAAAATTTCAGGTAATTGACCACATAGGACCACAGAGGAGGGGAGTTGATAGATCCAGACTTCTCAAAAGAGGGAGGCGTACTGGATCCATACCTTGGATGCACTGGAACCTAAGGGCCTTAATAGGGAGTATGAAATTCAAAGCTATACCTGATCTCCCAGGTCTGGTACAATATCCAACAATGTATATTTTACGTATACTTTACCTATATAGATATCCTACCACTTAAGATTATTAATGATATGTATCACTTTCCTTTTCAGATGACCTAGTCCTATAGTATCCTTTGGTGGGTGGATTATAGCCTCTACAATGTATAATCCTATTGGGTATGTATAGCTTCCACCTCCAGTAATATAGACTGGTAGACCTATATCCTATCACCAGGATTTAGTAAGTATTTCTGCTAGATACGTTGACATACGTTTATTTATTCCTATTGGACATTCCTCCACATTAATCTTTCCTATAAATACCCACGATACATTAGCATATTCAACTGTTAGTCACATTGCCAGTAACATTGCCCACAAAACTTGTGCGCATGCGCCAGTTGCTTGAACCGCACACCAGAGTGAGGCTTGGCACGCATCACTGTGCGGCCTCGTCACTCCGGTCCACGTGCACCGGAGTCCGTCCCTCTCTACTTCCGGGACGCCGGCTTAAGAATGTTTGCCGCGTCCCTGGCCATCATGCGACACATACCACAAGCACTCCAAAAATGACAGCCCAAGATCCACAGGTGGGTTGCACGGGAAGGGCTATCCCCATGTAGCATAAAAAGAAAAAGGAATCCCAGCAACGATGGCTTCTTGTTTTAGAATGCTGTTTTAATCACATCAAGTGATACAAAATAATTGTAAGGGGCGACGTTTCGGCTCGTCCAGCCTTTCTCAACCACACAGTGATACTGATCTCACGTGTAATATATAGGTATACATAGGAAATGACATCATCAATTATGTGAATATACAGGAAGTGACATCAAACAAAAAAAGGGTAAATAAGAGGGTTTTCTTTCTACCATAGCTGGAATATTCTTCATGCTGTGGTAATCAAGGAATAATAGTGGTCTGAAAAAGAGAAATAGAATAAACGTAAATAATGATTAAAAACACATAACCTCATAATCTCTATTGAGACCCCTGGGCTGTAAGGTGTCCAGGGTATGAATCCAGAAGGCCTCTCTTCTGAGTAGCATTTTTAATGTCTCCACCTCTCCTCGGTTGATGGACCTGTTCCAGAACTTGATATTTCAACTGTGATATAGAGTGATGATGGCTGTGAAAGTGGGATGGTATAGGAAGTAGGAGATTTTCTTTACGAATAGTGGATTTGTGTTTGCACACACGATCTCTCACTGTTTGCATGGTTTCTCCTATATAAAGGAGGCCACAAGGGCACTTAATGAGATAGATAACATTCGAGCTATCACATGTAAAAAGCCATTGATCTTGTAGGCTTTACCCGTGCGTGGATGATGAAAGAACTGACCCTTAATGACATTGCTACACTGCATGCAGTGTAAGCACGAGTATGTCCCTGATTTCTGACGGCTCAAAGTCCTTTGTGTGGATCCTCTCCTGAAACTACCAATGTCTGCACGTACCAGTCGATCTCTCAGACTAGGGTTACGTTTGTTACAAATCAATGAGGGATTGTTAAATTCCTCCACAGAGGATAGGCCTTGTGTAATATGTGCCAGTGTTTACGCACTATATTGTCAAAATGATGGTTAAAGGGATGGAATTTATGTACAAAAGCTATTCTATTCATGTTTTTGTTTTTGTTCTGATAAACATCTGGATTATCCAATCTCCTTACACCATCATTTTTAGCTAATGTAAGTACCTCCGTGGGGTAGCCCCTTTGTGTAAATCTAGTGGCCATTTCATCAAGTCTAATGGTTTTCATTAGCCCTGCAGATGAGCTAACGCGTGAACCATCTTCCTATCTCTCCACACTAAGCGGCTACAGGTACCTATTGAACTTATGAACTCATGAATTTATGGATCTTGCATTTTTTCCCTTGGTTAGGATACAATTTGATCTGTTGGTTTCTCCTTGAAATTATATATCCCAGATATCTCCTATGCAGTGGTGACAATGTATAAGATACTCAGATTGCATAAGATCCATTATCCAGCCGATGTCAAGGTGCACTCTATTATCTGTGATATACCCTCTTTGGCATACAGGCACATATGCTATATAAAAATATACAATGGGTAACTTTCCCCTGCTGACCTTCTTTGGTGTCTTTGTTGTTTTTGATACTAATCCCTAGTCTCCAGCAGTGTACCTCATATATGAACTGTTTATGCATTTATTTATTTATTTACGACATCTCGGATTTCTAATGAACTATAATTTT
>JAKVIS010006065.1:0-10532 GCA_033119425.1 Bufotes viridis
TTAGTGAGGTCCAGCACAGAAAATAACGGGCTTGTCCTAAACTTTCAACAAGCTCGCTCTACTGGGCATGGGATACGCTGCCAAACTTGGATACTTCATTTAACTTGCGAAAGTCGTTGCAGAACCGCAACGTCCCATCCGGCTTGGGTATTAGGACTATGGGACTGGCCCACTCACTTTTCGACTCTTCAATGACATCGAGCTTCAACATTAACTGCACTTCCTCCGCGATGGCCCGCCGCCGAGCCTCGGGTACCCGGTATGGTTTTAACTGACCTTGGCCTGAGGCTCAGTGACGATGTCATGTCGGATGAGAGACGTGCGGCCAGGGAGGTCCGAGAACACATCCGTGTTCCGACTGAGGAACTCCCTGACTTCCTGAACTTGTTTGGAAGACAGGCTGTCTGCAATTTTTACCGTGGTTACGGCTTCACAGGCCTCGAACTGTGGGGCTGGACCCTTTTCACTCTAGAAGCCTCTGGCCGGGGCTGTGGTCAGCCGGTCGCGCCCCTATCTTTCCACGGCTTAAGTAATTCACGTGGTACACCTGCTCAGCTTGCGCCGCCCTGGCTGGTGTACTTTGTAATTTACTTCCCTACTTTCTCGATCACCTCATAGGGGCCCTGCCACCTAGCTAGAATTTGTTGTCAAGGGTGGGTACCAGAACCAAAACCCGATCTCCCGGATTGAAGTCCCGCACTCCGAGCCTGACGACATGTACACCCTACTCTGGGCTTGTTGCGCTGCCTCCATATGCTCCCGGACCAAGGGCAACACCCTTTCCATCCGTTCCTGCATCTGGGCGACATACTCAACGACACTTTTGTGGGGGGACAGGCTGTTGTTCCCATGCTTCCTTGGCGATATCCAACAGGCCCCGAGGGTGTCTCGCTATAAAGCAGTTCGAAGGGCGAGAACCCAGTAGAGGCCTGGGGCACCTCTCGCACTGCGAACATGAGATAGGCAGAAGCAGATCCCAGTCCTTCCCATCTCTAGACACCACCCTCTTTAACATATTTTTTAGAGTTTGGTTAAACCTCTCCACAAGACCGTCTGTTTGCGGATGGTAAACGGACGTCCCGTAACTGCTTTATACGCAAATAATTTACACAGTTCCCTCATTACTTTGGACATAAAAGGGGTCCTTGGTCTGTCAGGAACCTTCTTAGGCAGGCCCACACGGGAAAACATCTCCATTAACTCTTTGGCAATGAGCCTAGCTGAGGTATGTCGCAGAGGCACCGCCTCCGGATACCGAGTGGCATAGTCGAGAACTACCAGAATGTGTTGGTGGCCTCTGGCAGACTTTGGTACAGGCCCACTAAATCCATAGCGACTCGCTCAAACGGTACTTCAATAATTGGCAGAGGTACCAGAGGACTACGGAAATGTGGCTGGGGGCTAGTTATCTGACAGGTTGGACAGGACTTACAATAATCTTCTACCTCCTTGAACACACCGGCCAACAAAACCGCTGCAGCATGCGGTCCTGGGTTTTCTGCCACCCCAGGTGTCCCCAAGAACATGTTGGTGGGCAAGCTCCATGACAAGCTTGCGATACGCTGTGGGCACCACCAACTGTTCAACAGGTTCACCTCGGATTTGGTTCACCCGATACAACATATCCTGCAGAACAATAAATCGTGGGAACATTAATTCAGCCCCTGGTTTCTGGGGTTTACCATCAATTTCCAGCACATTCTCCCAGGCCCTGGTGAGGGTTTGGTCCCGGTGTTGGGCGGTCCCAAATTATCTCCGGAGACGTGGAGGTCTGCCAACTCAGGACCTGGTGGCAAGTCCTCCATGTCTCCCACCATTACACTCAGTGGGGGTGTCTCCCTCTATCACAGAAGTGGTGGTCACCCCTACCGCAGGCCCTTCGGACTCGGGCTCCCAGGGCTCTGGCCTCCCACAGGAACCAGGCCACTCTGCTAGGGTTACCCCTGTCTCAGGGCTATTAGTCACTTTCACCTCAGGCCATAGTGACGGAAAACCAGGGAAGTCTCTCCCAACTATTAGTTCATACGGTAGTTTGGCGGAGATCGCCACTTCACAAGTCCAGGTGCCGCCGCCGTGGACAGAGACATTTCAGCAGTGGATAGTCCTTTAAGTCTCCGTGTATGCACACCACCCCAACTTTCCGGCCCGTATACTGGGTGGGCTGTACCAGGGCAGCACTTACCAGGGTTACCAGGCTCCTGAGTCCAACAGCGCCACTGCCAGGTTATCCCCGACTTGCACCTGGCACAGATGACGACTGTCTATTGTCTCGGGATGCCGGTCGCACACAGTCTCCGGGCATACATGGAAGCCCGGTACCCATAATTAGTCTCCATGGGTTCCCCCACTGTGGACAGTTGGCCCTTATGTGTCCAGGCTCCCGACACTGCCAGCAGACCACTGGGGACGGATCTGCAAGAGGTACCTCCCGGGCGGGTTTGGCCGGCCGCCGGGACTGGGGTGGAGATTTCGGGTTTGACTGGCCCTCCCAAAAGAACCCCTGCAGGTTTCTGGTGGCTTCATATCGCTCCACCAGGTTGACCATCTCAAGGGCATTGGTGGGGGATACCTGGCCGATCCAGTGTTGAAGGGGGTAAGGCAAGGCCCTCCAAAACATGTCAGCCAGCAGCCGGTCCAGCATAGCAGTCGGACTCAGAACCTCAGGCTGCAGCCATTTTTGCAACCTGTGCAGCAACTCATAGTACTGCGGCCTGGCGGGTTCAGCCACGTTAAAGTCCCACTGGTGGACACGCTGAGCCCGGGCCAACACGCTTACCCCCAGTCTGGCCAGGATCTCCCCTTCACCGTGGAATAGTCAGCAGCCTGGTCGCCTGCCAAATCAAAAAAACTTGCTGGGGTCCGGATGCCAGGAACGGAGCAACCACTTCGGCCCACTGGTCACGGGGTAACTTTTCCCTCACGGCGACCTTCTCAAAGACCGCTAGGTATGTCTCCACGCCGCCTGCGGGGTCATCTTTGGGATCGCCGCACGGACCGCTTCCGGGCATCATGGACGTGGTGGGACGCTCCGGCCGCCTGTAATGCCATCACATGTTGTAGCAGTAACTGGTTGGTCTCCCGCTGCTGCACGTTAGCTTCTACGAGAGCCTTCACAGCAGCCTCCATGTTGCCAGAGATCACAGGCTGCAACTTTGCCGGCCTAATATAGGACATTCACTTTTGCTCAGCACAAAAACAAAGTTCGGGCGTTCACGCCAGCCTCACTGCGCATGCCCGCATCCGACACCAAATGTGGGGAGTCGCTCTGGTAGACAGCGGTGCGGGTGCAGTTTAGAGGCAAAACAAGGAGTCCAGATTGTGCAACAAACAGTGTTTTATTCACACTTGCACACCATAAATGAAAAACAGTCTCTTGGTGACAGTTCACACACAACGGAAATAACGTGGCAAAACAAAAACAGGCCAACACAGGTTCAGTCACCTGGGAGGTGTAGGTGCAGGTTCGCACCACGCTGTCGGCCCAGCCGCAGGAGAATCCAGCTTCAGGTAGCCAGGAACAAAACACCTCCTTGCTGAGCTCTTTCCTCCAGGACAGAGAACCCCCAGCCCTGTTAGCAGCTCCAGGATAATCACAGCCTCCAGCTGCTGAGCTGGCTGAGCTTTTAAACCCAGCCCAAAACCAGGACTGGGTCGTGGGGAGCAGCCACCCACCCTACACTTTAGCTGCTCCAGGTAAGAGCCGGCCCGGATCGGCTTTGCAGCCATGCTATTTAAACTCTGTCAGTAGCACTAGCTGCTGCTGACATCAACAAAAACGGGTTTCTACCTCACCGAGGCTATGAACCTCGGTGACACATAACTGCCATCCACGACGGCACCCTGAACCTTACCACAAAGTATTGAAATCCTCTTCTATCTACAAGAAACAACCTAGCTTTGCCCACATTGCAAGCAAGAATTTGGGCACAATGCAGATTCAAGTGGATCCACCACTTAGTGAAAAATCCAGCGGTGGGGTCCTCCAGTTGGCCAAAAATCCAGAGGCGGGGAGCTCCATGCGGTGCAAAAATACAGCGACTGACTTCTCCACGCAGTTTAAAATCCAGCGGCGGGTCTTCCACATGGTTAAAAATCCAGCGGCGAGGATCTGCACTTGGTCCAAATTCTAGCAACTGGGTCCTTTGCACGATCTAAAGTCCACTGTCAGGGTCTTCCACATAGCCCAAGTTGGGTCATCCAGTTCGTGCAAAGTCAAATGGCAGGGTCCTATGACTCCTACAAAAACATCTATTCTTGCTCACCGTGCAAGCAAGAATTTGGGCGCAACACCGAATCGAGTAGAAGACATTCGCCTCGGCTACACATAACAAAAAATTCTGGACCATCAGGGTGAGGAAAATGATTTTAACATTTATGTGGGCCTTCAAACCATGCAGCCAGCTATCCATCTCCAGAATTGGTGCATTTTTCACACCAATTACTTTCACCTCAGTGAAAGATATCAAACCACCTGATGGTCCAGAAATTCCAACTGTCCGGCATGAAAATGCTTTGAAAATTTACTTTTACCTTAATGTGTTCCTCCAAGGTCCAAAAGGAGTATGTTCGCAACGCGGTCCTTGTCATCCACTGCAGTTGCACTCTTCCAGTACTGTATATCATAAGCACACCAATCCTATTCTTCCTACAAGAAACAACCTATTCTTGCTAATAGTGCAAGCAAGAATTTTGAGGAGCTACACCAATTCAATATACAAGACATTTGACTCTGCTACACAAAACAAACATATTCTGGACCATCAGGAGGAGTACAAAGAATTTAGCAACCTGTGTCTATGTCTTTAAAGCATGCACACATGATATAAAAATGGCCCTCTTCAATGCGGTATAGCCAGCTAGCCATCTCCAGAATTGCCGGATTTCATTTTCACACCAATTACTTTTGCCTTACCTGAAAGATATTAAACCACCTAATGGTCCAGAAATTCCAACTGTCCGGCATGAAAATGCTTTGAAAATTTACTTTTACCTTAATGTGTTCCTCCAAGGTCCAAAGGGAGTATGTTCGCAACGCGGTCCTCGTCATCCACTGCAGTTGCACTCTTCTAGTATGTCGTGAGCGCACCAATCCTATTCTTCCTACAAGAAACAACCTATTCTTGCTAATAGTGCAAGCAAGAATTTTGAGGAGCTACACCAATTCAATATACAAGACATTTGCCTCAGCTACACAAAACAAACATATTCTGGACCATCAGGAGGAGTACAAAGAATTTAGCAACCTGTGTCTATGTCTTTAAAGCATGCACACATGGTTTTCAAAAATCTTCAACCCCTAGATTTAGCTTTACCATCTCTGGTATTGGTGCATTTTTCACACCAATTACTTTCACCTAACTGATAGATAGCAATCATCCTGAGGGTGCGAAATTACGACTGTCCGGCATGGAATTGGTGTCAGAAGTTACCTTAGTATATCATTCCAAGGTCCAATGGGTGTGTAGCTGGGCCTAGGTCCTCTTCGGTCCATTGCAGTCCCACTCATACTGTCTTTACAAGTATTGAAATCCTCTTCTATCTACAAGAAACAACCTAGCCTTGCCCACATTGCAAGCAAGAATTTGGGCACAATGCAGATTCAAAGTGGATCCACCACTTAGTCAAAATTCCAGCGGTGGGGTCCTCCAGTTGGCCAAAATTCCAGAGGCGGGCAGCTCCATGCGGTGCAAAATACAGCGACTGACTTCTCCACGCAGTTTAAAAATCCAGCGGCGGGGTCTTCCACATGGTTAAAAATCCAGCGGCGAGGATCTGCACTTGGTCCAAATTCTAGCAACTGGGTCCTTTGCACGATCTAAAGTCCACTGTCAGGGTCTTCCACATAGCCCAAGTTGGGTCATCCAGTTCGTGCAAAGTCAAATGGCAGGGTCCTATGACTCCTACAAAAACCATCTATTCTTGCTCACCGTGCAAGCAAGAATTTGGGGCGCAACACCGAATCGAAGTAGAAGACATTCGCCTCGGCTACACATAACAAAAAAATTCTGGACCATCAGGGTGAGGAAAATGATTTTAACATTTATGTGGGCCTTCAAACCATGCAGCCAGCTATCCATCTCCAGAATTGGTGCATTTTTCACACCAATTACTTTCACCTCAGTGAAAGATATCAAACCACCTGATGGTCCAGAAATTCCAACTGTCCGGCATGAAAATGCTTTGAAAATTTACTTTTACCTTAATGTGTTCCTCCAAGGTCCAAAAGGAGTATGTTACGCAACGTGGTCCTCGTCATCCACTGCAGTTGCACTCTTCCAGTACTGTATATCATAAGCGCACCCATCCTATTCTACCTACAAGAAACAACCTATTCTTGCTAATAGTGCAAGCAAGAATTTTGAGGAGCTACACCAATTCAATATACAAGACATTTGCCTCTGCTACACAAAACAAACATATTCTGGACCATGAGGAGGAGTACAAAGAATTTAGCAACCTGTGTCTATGTCTTTAAAGCATGTACACATGATGTAAAAATGTCCCTCTTCAATGCGGTATAGCCAGCTAGCCATCTCCAGAATTGCCGGATTTCATTTTCACACCAATTACTTTTGCCTCACTGAAAGATATTAAACCACCTAATGGTCCAGAAATTCCAACTGTCCGGCATGAAAATGCTTTGAAAATTTACTTTTACCTTAATGTGTTCCTCCAAGGTCCAAAGGGAGTATGTTCGCAACGCGGTCCTCGTCATCCACTGCAGTTGCACTCTTCTAGTATGTCGTGAGCGCACCAATCCTATTCTTCCTACAAGAAACAACCTATTCTTGCTAATAGTGCAAGCAAGAATTTTGAGGAGCTACACCAATTCAATATACAAAACATTTGCCTCTGCTACACAAAACAAACATATTCTGGACCATCAGGAGGAGTACAAAGAATTTAGCAACCTGTGTCTATGTCTTTAAAGCATGCACACATGGTTTTCAAAAATCTTCAACCCCCTAGATTTAGCTTTACCATCTCTGGTATTGGTGCATTTTTCACACCAATTACTTTCAACTAACTGATAGATAGCAATCATCCTGAGGGTGCGAAATTACGACTGTCCGGCATGGAATTGGTGTCAGAAGTTACCTTAGTATATCATTCCAAGGTCTAATGGGTGTGTAGCTGGGCCTAGGTCCTCTTCGTGCATTGCAGTCCCACTCATACTGTATTTACAAGTATTGAAATCCTCTTCTATCTACAAGAAACAACCTAGCCTTGCCCACATTGCAAGCAAGAATTTGGGCACAATGCAGATTCAAAGTGGATCCACCACTTAGTAGAAAAATCCAGCGGTGGGGTCCTCAGTTGGCCAAAAATCCAGAGGCGGGGAGCTCCATGCGGTGCAAAATACAGCGACTGACTTCTCCACGCAGTTTAAAATCCAGCGGCGGGGTCTTCCACATGGTTAAAAATCCAGCAGCGAGGATCTGCACTTGGTCCAAATTCTAGCAACTGGGTCCTTTGCACGATCTAAAGTCCACTGTCAGGGTCTTCCACATAGCCCAAGTTGGGTCATCCAGTTCGTGCAAAGTCAAATGGCAAGGGTCCTATGACTCCTACAAAAAACCATCTATTCTTGCTCACCGTGCAAGCAAGAATTTAGGGCGCAACACCGAATCGAAGTAGAAGACATTTGCCTCGGCTACACATAACAAAAAATTCTGGACCATCAGGGTGAGGAAAATGATTTTAACATTTATGTGGGCCTTCAAACCATGCAGCCAGCTATCCATCTCCAGAATTGGTGCATTTTCACACCAATTACTTTCACCTCAGTGAAAGATATCAAACCACCTGATGGTCCAGAAATTCCAACTGTCCGGCATGAAAATGCTTTGAAAATTTACTTTTACCTTAATGTGTTCCTCCAAGGTCCAAAAGGAGTATGTTACGCAGCGTGTCCTCGTCATCCACTGCAGTTGCACTCTTCCAGTACTGTATATCATAAGCGCACCAATCCTATTCTACCTACAAGAAACAACCTATTCTTGCTAATAGTGCAAGCAAGAATTTTGAGGAGCTACACCAATTCAATATACAAGACATTTGCCTCTGCTACACAAAACAAACATATTCTGGACCATCAGGAGGAGTACAAGAATTTAGCAACCTGTGTCTATGTCTTTAAAGCATGCACACATGATGTAAAAAATGTCCCTCTTCAATGCGGTATAGCCAGCTAGCCATCTCCAGAATTGCCGCATTTCATTTTCACACCAATTACTTTTGCCTCACTGAAAGATATTAAACCACCTAATGGTCCAGAAATTCCAACTGTCCGGCATGAAAATGCTTTGAAAATTTACTTTTACCTTAATGTGTTCCTCCAAGGTCCAAAGGGAGTATGTTCGCAACTTGGTCCTCATCATCCACTGCAGTTGCACTCTTCTGGTATATCGGTGAGCGCACCAATCCTATTCTTCCTACAAGAAACAACCTATTCTTGCTAATAGTGCAAGCAAGAATTTTGAGAAGCTACACCAATTCAATATACAAGACATTTGCCTCTGCTACACAAAACAAACATATTCTGGACCATCAGGAGGGTACAAAGAATTTAGCAACCTGTGTCTATGTCTTTAAAGCATGCACACATGGTTTTCAAAAATCTTCAACCCCCTAGATTTAGCTTTACCTTCTCTGGTATTGGTGCATTTTTCACACCAATTACTTTCACCTAACTGATAGATAGCAATCATCCTGAGGGTGCTGAAGTACGACTGTCCGGCATGGAATTGGTGTGTCAGAAGTTGCCTTGGTATATCATTCCAAGGTCCAATGGGTTGTGTAGCTGGGCCTAGGTCCTCTTCGTCCATTGCAGTCCCACTCATACTGTCTTTACAAGTATTGAAATCCTCTTCTATCTACAAGAAACAACCTAGCCTTGCCCACATTGCAAGCAAGAATTTGGGCACAATGCAGATTCAAAGTGGATCCACCACTTAGTGAAAATTCAGCGGTGGGGGTCCTCCAGTTGGCCAAAAATCCGAGGCGGGGAGCTCCATGCGGTGCAAAATACAGCGACTGACTTCTCACGCAGTTTAAAATCCAGCGGCGGGTCTTCCACATGGTTAAAAATCAGCGGCCAGGATCTGCACTTGGTCCAAATTCTAGCAACTGGGTCCTTTGCACGATCTAAAGTCCACTGTCAGGGTCTTCCACATAGCCCAAGTTGGGTCATCCAGTTCGTGCAAAGTCAAATGGCAGGGTCCTATGACTCCTACAAAAAACCATCTATTCTTGCTCACCGTGCAGAAGCAAGAATTTGAGGCGCAACACCGAATCGAAGTAGAAGACATTACGCCTCGGCTACACATAACAAAAAATTCTGGACCATCAGGGTGAGGAAAATGATTTTTAACATTTATGTGGGCCTTCAAACCATGCAGCCAGCTATCCATCTCCAGAATTGGTGCATTTTTCACACCAATTACTTTCACCTCAGTGAAAGATATCAAACCACCTGATGGTCCAGAAATTCCAACTGTCCGGCATGAAAATGCTTTGAAAATTTACTTTTACCTTAATGTGTTCCTCCAAGGTCCAAAAGGAGTATGTTCGCAACGTCCTCGTCATCCACTGCAGTTGCACTCTTCCAGTACTGTATATCATAAGCGCACCAATCCTATTCTTCCTACAAGAAACAACCTATTCTTGCTAATAGTGCAAGCAAGAATTTTGAGGAGCTACACCAATTCAATATACAAGACATTTGCCTCTGCTACACAAAACAAACATATTCTGGACCATCAGGAGGAGTACAAAGGAATTTAGCAACCTGTGTCTATGTCTTTAAAGCATGCACACATGATGTAAAAAATGTCCCTCTTCAATGCGGTATAGCCAGCTAGCCATCTCCAGAATTGCCGGATTTCATTTTCACACCAATTACTTTTGCCTCACTGAAAGATATTAAACCACCTAATGGTCCAGAAATTCCAACTGTCCGGCATGAAAATGCTTTGAAAATTTACTTTTACCTTAATGTGTTCCTCCAAGGTCAAAAGGTATGTTACTAGTAGATCCCTCGTCATCCACTGCAGTTGCACTCTTCCAGTATGTCAGTAGGCGCACCAATCCTATTCTTCCTACAGAAACAACCTATTCTTGCTAATAGTGCAAGCAAGAATTTTTGAGGAGCTCACACCAATTCAATATACAAGACATTTGCCTCATGCTACACAAAACAAACATATTCTGGACCATCAGGAGGAGTACAAAGAATTTAGCAACCTGTGTCTATGTCTTTAAAGCATGCACACATGGTTTTCAAAAATCTTCAACCCCCTAGATTTAGCTTTACCATCTCTGGTATTGGTGCATTTTCACACCAATTACTTTCTTCTAACTGATAGATACTTAGCAATCATCCTGAGGAGGTGCAGAAAATTACGACTGTCCGGCATGGAATTGGTGTCAGAAGATTACCTTAGTATATCATTCCAAGGTCTAATGGGTGTGTAGCTGGGCCTAGGGTCCTCTTCGTGCATTGCAGTCCCACTCATACTGTCTTTACAAGT
>JAKVIS010006066.1:0-11189 GCA_033119425.1 Bufotes viridis
GAGGCACAGGGCCTGCTCCCGGGCCGTGCTAAGGGTTGTGTCTGACTAACCCACTGACTCTTGGCTGGGAGCGTCTGATGTCACTTGGGATGAAGCAGATGTCTCCTCCAGATCTTTACTGGTCAGTAGCTGCTGACTGTCCTCTAGTAGCTCGTCCTCGCTGAAAAGTGGAGCTGAGCCATGGGAACATAATACTTCTCGCGCTAAGGGAACTGAAAATGACAGATTAAGGTTCAGGACAGGTGGGGGCACAGGGCCTGCTCCCAGGCCATTCCAACTAAGCTTTGTGTCAAAAGAAGCCACCGACTCTTGGCTGGGGGTGTCTGATGTCACTTGGGACACAGTGAATGACCGAGTCAACCATTCAAGAACCACTGGGTTGCTGGTCAAGACACGACTGCTATATGATATCGGGAGCTCAGGCCTCTCGCTGTGACCCCTGCTGCCACACCCCCTTACTCTGCTGCGACCTCTGCCTGCGCCATAAACATTTACGCCTCTGCCACTCCCCTGTGCAGGGCCTGGCACTTCGTTGTCTGACATACTGTTAGATCAAATATTTTTTCTTTTGCCACTAATACACGGAAAACAGGGCTTTAGAATATATTAGTGCACCGCAGACCGGCAATTAGACCCTAATTTTTTTTATACCTTTACACAACACAAAAGGCTTTTCCACAGATGAGTGCAACGCTGAACGACGAATATATTTTTATTTATTCACTAATCCACGGCAAACTGGGCTGTAGAATATATCACTGCACCGCAAAACGCCAAATAGGCCCTAATTTTTTATCCAATTTTACACAACACAAAAGGCTTTTCAACAATAAGTGCAACGCAGAACGGCGAATATATTTTTATTTCGCCACTAATACACGGCAAACTGGGCCTTTGAATATATCACTGCACCGCAGAACGGCAACTTGGCCCTAATTTTTTTCCACTTTTACACAACACAAAAGGCTTTTCAACAGATAAGTGAAACGATGAGCAGCGAATATATTTTTATTTCGCCACTTATACACGGCAAACTGGGCTTTAGAATATATCACTGCACCGCACAAGGGCAAATATATTTTTCTCTTGCCACTAATACACGGCAAAAAGGGCTTTACAACATATAACTCCACCGCACAAGGGCAAATAAGACGTACTGTAGAAATATTTCCTTGCAATAAACCCTGTTAATGGCTGTATCAAACAGCATTTGCACCCCAATAACAAGAACGATTTTCTAGAATGACACAGCTGTATAATGGCAATTTGGATCCCCAGTCAGTGCACCAATGTGTAATAGGATTGTTCCTATTACCCAGTTTGTAACCTCCCTACTGAACACTGTTCTACATAAATGCTGTGGAATGATTCTTCCCTATCCTTTCCCTGCACTTATAACTTGTTTTTTCACCACAATCCAGTCTTTCCCATCACTGTCCCTAGTGCCTGCAGAGAAATCTCTCCCTTCACTAAGTACGCTGGTAAATGGCAAAATCTAAGATGGCTGCCGCTATTGTGACATCACAGGGCTGGCTGCTGATTGGCTGCATACATGTCAGTATGGGTGATCCCACCTTCCCAGTGTTCCTTTCTCCATGTCCTAACACGTGCAACAGCCATATTTGGAAAAAATGTGATTCGCTACCACGAAGCGTGAAGAAAATCGGCTTCGGTGCGATACGAATTTTTCCTGAAATTCGGATCAAATTCCACTTCGTCAATTTCGATTCGCTCATCTCTAATCTGTACTTTTTAGTGATACCATTTTGAAGTGTGTGTGATTTTTTTAAAATCACTTTTCATTAAATTTTTTTGGGCTCTCAAGCTCTCATGGAACGCTGTTTCAGCATCTGAGGGGTTAATGGCATTCGATCAGCCTTGTGGCTGATCGCATACATCTGTCCTTGGTCTCTGCTGTTTAAAACAGGAGAAATCCGGCAACTTCAGTGACCATTGCACTTGTGAGCGGGTGCCATCCTTAAATTGTATATGTACGGTGGAGGTCGCCAAGGGGTTAAAGGGGTTATCCTATGATTAATGTAAAAAAAATCTAAATCATACACAATCTAGTAAATGCCAAGCTATTTCTAACACAGCTATAACTAGCCCTGTACCTCACATGGATCCAGAGATCTCCCCATTCATTGTTCTGCTAGATTTATTTCAAGCTGGAAATTTAAGGGGCATGTCCTTTCTCAGAGTGCGGGTCCCGTCTGCTGCAGCTAGGGGCAGTTGAAGGATGGAACTGAACATGTGCTTCCATCTCAGTGAGCAGGACAGAGACATTAGAAAAATCGAGTAAACAGCAGGTGGCGCTATAGAGATAGCTTTCATTAAATAACTCAGTGGCTATTCTAAATTTTTAATTACATTCAATTACAAAAGTATTGCGATGCTGGTTCGAAAATTGTAGAATATTATTCTTGTGACAACTTCTTTAACCTACAACCTAAGGCTACTTTCACACTAGCGTTATGGCTTTCCGTTTGTGAGATCCTTTTAGGGCTCTCAAAAGTGGTCCAAAACGTATCAGTGCGGCCTAATGCATTCTGAATGGAAAAGGCTCCGCTCAGTTTGCCTCCGTTTAGGAGGTGGACACCAGAACGCTGCCTGCAGCGTTTTGCTGTCTGCATGATGAAGCGGAGCCAAACGGATCCATCCTGGCACACAATGTAAGTCAATGGGGATGGATCCTTTTTCTCTGACAAAATCTGGCGCAATAGAAAACGGATCCGTCTCCCATTGATTTTCAATGGTGTTCAAGATGGATCCGTCATGGCTATAGAAGACATGATACAACCGGATTCGTTCATGATGGATGCATGCGGTTGTATTATTGTAATGGAAGCATTTTCGCAGATCCATGACGGATCCGCAAAACGCTAGTGTGAAAGTAGCCTAAGAACAAAGGTCCCTATTTTTATCCCAGTGTGTCTCTCGCCTTCTTCTGATATAACTGCACACGTTGAGTGCTATGTAACTGCAACAACAATGAGATGATACAGTGCATGTCTCTGAAAAAGAAAAGCTGCCTATGTCAGACATATTGGAAACTGTTAAAATTGACCGTCTACTAGAGATTTCTCAAAATAGCAGAGAACATCTTCTTCCAATGCTTGTTTGGGATTTATTTTGTTGTTAGTGCTATAAACTTTCTTTCTATACTTCCTGATCTGTTTCTCTTTTTTTGAGGTGGCCATTTGTCCTGCCACAAAGAGAGATAACACAGAATAAAGTCGGTGATGCCCAGGAGTTCAATATTGATAATCTATCCTCAGGTTAGGTCATCAGTATCTGATTGGTGGGGGCCTAACTCGTAGCACCATCAGCTGTTCGAGGAGGCCACTGCACTCTGATGAGTACTACGGGGTATTTCTAGGTCAGTGATGTCACGTGGCCTAGGCGTTGCTCAGTCCTATTCCAGTGAATGAGCATGAGCTGCAATACCAGGTACAGCCACTATACAATGTACAGCGCTGTGCTTGGTAACCTGGGAGGAGACCATGGCCTCTTCAAACAGCTGACTAGCAGAAGTGCTCGGCATTGGACCCCCACTGATCAGATATTGATGAACTATTCTCAGGATAGGTCATATATATATTAAACCCCGGAAAACCCCTTAAAAATTCCTTTTTATCTGGAAGCCTAGTCTTAAGCGACAGCTGCTGATTTCAGCAGTGATATGTTTGTGATATGTAGTGATTACGTGATATGTTTTCTACCCAAATCTCCTGAGATCGTAATGATTGTTTTAATGTGGCAAGCTCTACAAGGATTTGAATTCACAGTCGGGGACTGTCAGAGAAAAGGAAAATTGTGTAACTGTAAACTGCCCTGCTGCTGGGGAGGGCTGTGCTGGAGCTGGGATCGTGAGGTACTAGGTGACTATTTATAGTTATTTTTTTTTAACTTCATTTGAAAGGACACTTTGCATCAGAACTATTTTATAGAAGGGGCACAGTACAGCATAACTATAATATATGGGGGCACCTGGCATCAGAACAATTTTATAGGGGCGCACATGACATCATAAATACTATATATGGGGGCACCTGGCATAACTATTTTATAAAGGGGGCACAGGACAGCATAACTATAATATATGGGGGCACCTGGCATCAGAACTATTTTATAGGGGGCACAGGACAGCATAACTACAATATATGGGGGCACCTGGCATCACAACTATTTTATAGGGTAGGGGGGCACAGGACGTCATAAATACTATATGGGGCACCTGTCATCAGAACTATTTTATATTGGGGGGGGGGGCACAGGACATCTTTAATACTATATGGGGCACCTGTCATGAGAACTATTTTATAGGGGGGGGGGCACAAGACATCATAAATACTATGTGGGGCACATGTCATCAGAACTTTTTTATAGGGGGGGGGGGCACAGGACATCTTAAATATTATATGGGGCACCTGTTATCAGAACTATTTTATAGGTGGAGGGGGGGCAAAGGAAATCATAAATACCATAAATACTATATGGGGGCACCAGGCATCTGCAGTATTTTAGAGGGAAGCACAGGACATCCTAAATACTATATAGGGGACATCTGGCATCAGAACTATTTTATAGGGGGGGCACAGAACATCATAAATACTATATGAGGGCACCTGGCATCAGAACTATTTTTTAGGGGGAGCACAGGACATTATAAATACTATATATGGGGGCACCTGACATCAAAAGTATTTTATAGGGAGGGGGGGGGCATAGGACATCATAAATACTATATATGGGAACACCTGACTTCAGAGCTATTTTATAGGGGGACACAGGACATCATAAATACTATATAGGGGGCACCAGATGCATACATACTATATAGGGGGCACTGGCTGTATAAATTCTATATAGGGGCACTGGCTGCATAACTACTATACAGGGGCCACAGAACTGCATGGCTACTATATAGGGGGCACTGGCTGTAAAATACTATATAGGGGGCACTGGCGTCATACATACTGTTTAAGGGGCACCTGACTGAATATATACTTTATAGGAGGCAATGGCTGTATAAATACTATATAGGAGGCAATGGCTGTATAAATAGTATATATGGGGCACTGGCTGTATAAATACTATATAGGGGCCACCATGCCGCATACATACTATATACGGGCACCTGGCTAAATATATGCTTTAAGGGGTCACTGGCTGTATAAATACTATATATAAGGGGGAAAGCAGCACAGGTTAAAATCGCAGATAGACTATTAAAACTAATATAATTGAAAGGCTTGTCTCTGGTTAGCTGTATGTGAGAGGATATACACTGCTCTGGGTTGGGATAGTGAGGGTAGTTATATACACTGCGCTGGGGGTAGTGGGGGAGGTTATATCTGCATTCTGATTGGTCTTGTCTGTCTCTGGTTAGCAGTATGTGAGAGGATACAAATTGCTCTAGGGTAGTGGTGGAAGTTATCTGCATTCTGATAGGTCTTGTCTATCTCTAGTTAGCTGTATGTGAGAGGATACACATTGCTCTGGGGGTAGTGGGGGAAGTTTTCTGAATTCTGATTGGTCTTGTCTTTCTCTAGTTAGCTGTATGTGAGAGGATGCACATTGCTCTAGGGTAGTGGGGGAGGTTATATCTGCATTCTGATAGGTCTTGTCTATCTCTAGTTAGCTGTATGTGAGAGGATACACATTGCTCTAGGGTAGTGGTGGAAGTTATCTGCATTCTGATTGGTCTTGTCTGTCTCTGGTTAGCTGTATGTGAGAGGATACACACTGCTCTGGGGGTAGTGGGGGAAGTTTTCTGAATTCTGATTGGTCCTGCTAGTTTGTGTAAGGAGAGCAAGGGGTTATGGGAAGTGAGGGAAATACAGGATGGCCTCAAGGACATGGCAAACATCAGCACAGAAATTGCAGCAGAGGCCATTTTAGGGAGATGCTGAAATAGAGGCCAGAGAAATAAGGTTGCTAAGGGCTGAATACAGACATCAGAAAGGTTAAATTAGCTGCAAGATAAAGTTTCATGAATACCTTCCCTTCAGCATCACATATGTTAGGAATTTCATTTTTGGTAGTGAAATGGCAGTTACACTGTAAATATCAGCATGGCACCCGCAGTATTAAAACATATTGTCCATTAATTAATTGCATAGAATTAATTATTTTTTATATTTTATATTTCCTAAAATGTGTTAAACACAGTTCTAAAGCAAAGGACAGAAATACTACAGAACAGATCACTAATTATAAGGTGATATACAGTATTATTACAAATTTATAGACTGGGAAAAGTAACACTTAGTGCTGTAGTTTTCAAGTTTAAAGTGCTTGAAATAGGTTTTTGTTTCTCAACCAGTGCTGGCTTTTTTTAAATAATTTTTACACATATGATAAGTTTTGCTTTAGAAACTCTCCATATTTTTTTTTAGCATTTGCAGCCTCAATTACAAGGGAATCGGACACATTACTAGTAGTGTAACTTATAGCTAATGGATCCAATTCAAAATCTCTATCAGAGTCCCCAAATATTCTGCATCATATGGGGAAAAGAGGCCCAGTAAGGCTCCAGGTCCCAGATACAACTGCAACCTCTGCACCCTTCATCTACACTCCTCCATGTTAAAGTACATTTTTTGTAAGGCTGTGCTGGGTCTAGGTGGGGTCTTTTATGGTGGACCTTCAGTAATGCCATCTGACAGTTAAGCCTTTGAACCAGAAAGAACTGACTGTCTTCTACTGGTCTAATAATTCTCCATATATACGGTAGATGTCCTTACCAGCAGATTAATTTGCTCAATATTAGTGGCCAATTTAGATATAAATCAGGTTAGGGTTGTTCAAGATTTTGAAATTGATGATCTATCCTTAGGACAGGCCATCAATATCATATCAGCAGAGGACCAGCTACCTGCTCATCACATTCATCAGCCATGTAGCCTACACACAGCTCAGTTCCTCCCATTCAAGTTAATGGGGCTGAGCTGCATACCAAGCACAGCCTCCATCAATAGATGGCACTATGCTTGGTAAGCTTTGAGGAGGCTTTGATGTTCACCGGACTGCCATGGCCTCCTCAAACAGCTGATCAGTGGAGGTGCTAGGTGACACCCCCCCCCCCCTGATCTGATATTCATGACCTATCCTGAGGATAACTCATCAAAATTAGAATTAAATTCTGAATCCACTGATGAATCTATGCTGTTATCTTTGAATATTTGAATACCTAATGTAACTAAAAAGTGGGTTTGAGCTGCAGAAATGTAAATAACATAGGAAACAATGACATCATCTGAACGACAAGCTCACAAGAAATCTGCTGCACTAATCCTGTAATAAGAAATGAACTGTTTTCATTCTCTCAGACCAGTCAGGCTGATTTGAAAGCAAAATGAAGAAGAAAAAAAAAAGGTAGCTGTCACTTACTCCAATGCTCATTTTCCTTTATTCTTCAATGCACAGATCTGATTCTCTTTCAGAAGAAATAAACTACAAATCACTGCTTCTTGTTACGAGCAGAAAGCGAATGTGTTTCCAGGGGATGAAGAAATGATTTCTTAGAAGCTCTGAGAACCAATCAGGATGCGGTCATTATCCCGCACCATTTTCTCTTGGATTTGATTACCAGAGAACAATAGAAAGTGACACATTTTCAGGCCTGATGCACACAAGAACAGACTCGTAACTAATTTAGCCATGACTGATATTGTCACTGAGGTCCTGGCTATGGCAGACACACTGAATGTGATGGTTGTTATTTCTATGTCAAAATAAATAGATTATTATTTGAATACATGGAGATGTTAGTATTTTTGTAGATTAGAAAGTGTAGATGGCTAGCCAACAATAAAAATGAATTGCTCATTTAGCGCCAGCATATTCTGCTGTGCATTACACCCATTGTCATAACTCATTGTCCTCAGTGGGGTTTACAATCTAAATTATCAGTATGTCTTTGGACCTTCCCTTGTCTGGAGTCGTGCAGTCCCAGTAGTGCTGTCAACAGTCCCAGTCTTTCTCTCCCACCTTCAGTCAAGCTTCTGGATTGGATACCAGAGGGACAACATGCAGTCACTAGCTCGGTCCCTTACAAGTGTGATAAGCTGTTATGCCCTCTACACAACAGTACAAGGTGAGTGGCACTGAATCTGGGGCCATTTGTAATCAGCTATGGTCCTGCACAAATGATCTCCCCTTTTTTTTACTAGATGCTGAATGTTGGAGGAAACCAGAGTACCTGGATAATACCCACACACACACGGGGAGAACATACAGATGTTGCCACTAGTGATGATTATGCACCAAAGTATTCGAGTGTTCGGCCCGAACACATTGCTATATTCAACCGAGCACCTGAGTATAATGGAAGTCAATGGGAGACAACCAGGCACCCCCTGCTCTGAAGAGGGGAGGGTGCCTGGTCCATTGGAAAGGGTGAGAAAGTGACAGAAACACCACCAAAATGGATTGGGAACAGCATGGGACGATGTCTGGATGCATCTTGGACTCCCAAGTCGCTGCTGGGAACCATGTTGTCCGAGTTGTACGCCACTGTTACAGACTGACAAAAATACGCACAAACCCCCCCAAAAAAATCAATTTCACAGAAAAAATTGTTAGGAAACATTTTTTCCTGTATATTCAATTGTATATAAAGTGCAAGTGCTGCAAAAAAGTACAAGCAAGAGGCATTCTGAAACAGCCTGTATATCACATAAAGGAGGGCCTCCTTCACATTGTGGTACAATTGTTCAAGTAATGGGACTCCTACACTCATAAAGCCTATGCACTAAGTGAAAGGGCTGCCAAAAATTACAAGGAACCGGCACTTTAGCACCAATTAAACACACACTTGTATATTAAAATATAATCTTTATTATGATAATGTATAAAATACAAAATATTAATGACAAAAATAGACTACATTGTAAAAATAGGTTTCCAATATGGCAGCAGGTAACGAGGCAGCAACCGAGATAACTACATGTACAAAGAATAAATATCTGCAAAAATACATGCTCCTAGACATGACAAGAAAGAGAAACAGGTATCACAAGAGAAATTCATAGATCCATAAAATATCCTACAGCTAAAGAATATGTGAAAAATAAAATTGTGCAAAGATGCGATATATAATAAGCATGTAATCGGCACTATCAGTCGCCAAAAATGGCGGACTAACAGAGCCAGCAAATTAACTTCAAGTAACCACATCAAGGTGCAACAACAGGAAAATACCTAACTCATAATATAGCTGAGGACCCTAGGCTAAAATTAGGGGGCACACTCGAGGCAACCACCTCCTAAGAACCAAGTAGTCGCATACACATACGGAGCATGAACACAAAGTATTGCTACTACTACATGGAATACCGACCGCAGTGCTTGCCAGCGTCACCCGATCCTCGATGTGCGTTTCACCCTTTGGCTTCCTCACGCCCCCGGGAGGAAGCCTGTTGTTGCACCTTGATGTAGTTACTTGAAGTGAATTTGCTGGCTTTGTTAGTCCGCCATTTTTGGCGTCTGATAGTGCCGATTATATGTTTATTATATATCGCATCTTTGCACAATTATATTTTGCACATATTCTCTAGCTGTAGGATCTTTTATGGATCTATGAATCTCTCTTGTGATATCTGTTTCTCTTTCTTGTCATGTCTAGGAGCATGTATTTTTGCAGATATTTATTCTTTGTACATGTAGTTATCGCGGTTGCTGCCTCGTTACCTGCTGCCATATTGGAAACAGATTTCTACGATGTAGTCTATTTTTGTCATTAATATTTTGTATTTTATACATTATCATAATAAAGATTATATTTTATTATACAAGTGTGTGTTTAATTGGTGCTATAGTCTGTGTTCACACACACAAGGTTGTTTATCTATACATATTGGTGTGCTCTAAGAAACCGCCAGTGCAATACACCCTTTGTTACACATAAAGGAGGGCATCATGCACACCCTTGAAAAAATATCATTGATGGCCTGCTGGTGACCCTTCAAAACATTAGGAGCAAGGTCATGCTGTTGACCCTCTAAAACATTGGAGGCGAGAGCCTGCTGTTGAGCATTGCAGAAAATGATGGGCGAGTGCCTGCTGCTTAGCTGACCATTGAAAACATGATGGGTGAGTGCCTGTTGATGAGCTGACCCTGTAAAATTTTGTATATGAGGGCCTGTTGCTGAGCTGACCCTGTAAAATATTGTAGTTGAGAGCATGCAGGTGAGCTAACTCTGTAAAATATTGTAGGTGAGGGTCTGCAGGTGTTAGCGGACCCTGTAAAGTATTGCAGTTGAGGACCTGCAGGTGAGCTGACCCTCTAAAATATTGTAGGTGAGGGTCTGCAAATAATGTAGGCGAGGGCCTGCAGGTGAGCTGACCCTGCAAAATATTGTAGTTGAGGGCCTGCATGTGTTAGCGGACCCTGTAAAATATTGTAGTTAAGGGCCTGCAGGTGAGCTGACCCTCTAAAATATTGTAGGTCAGAGCCTGCAGGTGAGCTGACCCTCTCAAAAAATTGTAAGTGAGGGCCTGCAGGTGAGCTGACCCTCTAAAATATTGTAGGTAAGGGCCTGAAGGTGAGCTGACCCCCCCTGAAGAGGGACATGAGGAGATCTTGTGCACTGATTCCCAAACTCTTCAGCATCCACAGTAAGGAGAAGATGATGATGGGGAATGGCAATCAGTGTTTCATGAGGTGGATGATGCAGATGAGACACCGTTGTCAATAAGTGAGGGTCTTGTTAGGTCAACAACACAAGTTAGGATAATGACCCGAGTGAGGAAGTGGAAGAGGGGGTGGTGGATGATGACATCACTGACCCCACCTGGGAAGGTGGCAAGCAAAGCGAAGACAGCAGTACAGAGGGGGAGGAATCCACAGCACTGCAACAGGCTGGAAGAGGCCATGGGATGGCAAAAGGGAGAAGGCAGGCCACACCAAATAGGCCCGCGTACAGATGTCTTTAACCCAGGCCTTTGAACATAAGCTCACATATCCAGCCACCCAGCCACCCAGCCACCCACCCACCCACCCACAGGCCATAGCACTAAATGCACAGCATTAAAAATTGCTGGCCCTGGAAATGTTGCCATTTAGGCCTGTGGACACTAAAGTTTTCCTCAGCCTCATGGCGGTGGACGTCCCTCGTTACTCAGTCCCCAGCCACCACTATTTTTCTCGGTGTGCCATCCCGGCATTGCACCAGCAATTATGT
>JAKVIS010006067.1:0-11015 GCA_033119425.1 Bufotes viridis
AAGGGCTAAAGAGCCACATGTGGCTCTAGAGCCGCAGTTTGCTGACCACTGGTCTAGTCTATATTATACTGTTTAAATTTTCGGATTAGTAAATCTGCCCCAATATATTCTGTTATGCTTCTGAAACATTTACATACTGTGGTAAGCAGCATGGTATGGGTGTATATTTCACCTAAAATCCTCAGCTGAGTGAGATAAATTAAATCCAGAAAGCTGCAGTGATTTTAGCTGCTGAGACAGGTTTTTGTTCTGGGCTGGATTTTTTGGGACTGGTCAGTAGGTTTGGTAGAGGGATCTGCCAGTCTATACCTTTCCAGCATGGTTATTTTACTTAGCCTGAGATGATCCCAGGTGTGGCTGCTGAGGATCATTACTGGGGAATAAAAAGAGGCCTCAGACTTTCAGTCTGGGTCTAAAAGCCTGGGAATGTAGCTGACCTGCTAGCTATCTAAGCTTGATTCCCCCTGTGTGAACTGCACTGTATCGGTGAGACAGAGACAACTTGTCTAGGTAGCGCCCAGGCGGGCAGGAGTTTATTTATTTGGGTTTTTTTTTATGTTATGTTGGTGCCACCCCACCAAGAAAAGTTATAACTTGGATGCTTTTTTGTTGTGTTCCATACCAGAATATAAACAGTTTGGACTTTTTTTACCTGCTGTCTCTGAAGTCTGTCATTGCTGACCCCACCCTGAGTACAGATCCCGACAATACCTATTTGTGAACAGTGGTCATTGATTTTTATAATGCTTATTTTAGGTGAGAATACTAAAGCTAGCCATGCACCTGAGATAACTCTAATGCAGCTATCTCTCCCAATTTCCCCATACAGATGCATTCTCAGCTTTCATTTCCTGTTGGCACTTTTGTAGAAAACTCTTTGTTCTATGCCCTAACAGTACATGCTCAGTTGATAAATAAGAGTGCCTGGATCAGGATATCCCTGGTACTTTCACATTTGCGGCATAGCTATCCGGCAGGCTGTTCCGGCGGGTGAACAGCCTGCCCGATCCGCCATGCCGCAAGTACCCGGGCAGAGAGGCTTTGACCATGGTGTGACAGTTTTAACTCGGTATGACAGTAACCAATGAATGCTAGAATGTACTCAACAAACTCAGTGTTGCCTTGAGGAAATTTGTCTCGGAACTTGCGGAGAGCCCCCCACCCTGTCTGATAGGCCCTGGCAGTATTAGGCGTGAGGGATTTAGCTAATAATGAACGAGCTGTGGCTAGATGAGTGTCTAGAATAGGGTCAGAGAGGTGTACGGAGGGACTGTGGCACTGATGACGTCTGCTTCTGGGCAAACCTGCGTGAAAATGGAAAAATTAAATCGAGATAAGGCATCGGCAGCTTATTGTTATTCTGGTATGGTGAGTCTGCGATTCAGCCTGTGGTCCCGGCCTCTCAAGACCACCGACACATCACCACAAGCAATAATCTTACTATCTGAAAGATCCCAGGTAGCGGTAAATAAGGATGCAAGATTAACATCCCTACCTTCTAGGATGTCTTTCTTTATATTGGCTGGTATGGAGTGCGCCGGGGTGATATTGGGCATTGCTACAGTCGCACCGGGGCCCCTCGCTGCGGATGTGGAAGGAATAGCTACATCAGTAGTAAGCGGAGTATGAGCGGTACTGCGGGACTCAACAGCTTCCAGTCTGGTTTGGATATCCGAGAGGGAGGAAGTCAGGTTTTTCAGCAATACATGAATTTGAGCGAAGGAAGTCTGTACTGTGACCATGGAGACCTCTTCCTGACGTTGAGGGCATAAGTTAGCGATGAGCAGACGGTATAGGTCGGCTTTTCTGGCAGTAGCTGGAAACGGGATACCCCTTTTTGACAGTTCAGACATTAACCTGGGGATGGTCCAGTTGCGCAGAGATGGAATACTGCCCCCTTCTGACGTCCTGGTGAAGTTCTCGTCAACCGAAGCCTCCACTATGTCCGATACATGTGACATTTTTCCTGCGGGTATAGTAAGCCTCAATGAATCCCGGTAACCAACCCGTCACCAGAACCACGTGGCAAAACGACACCCGTGCAAGACGTGAGAGGGCGCGAGGCCACGCAAATTGTGTCAGACATGTATGAGGAGTGAGTGAAAACGGTAAGGTTGTGAAGCAAATGTGAACTAATGGCTGAAGACCATGGTGACAGGTATGCGAGGCGGTGAACGGAACTAATAGTACAACCTATAAGCACGTATGGTTAGAAAGAGCAAGTAAAACATAAACCGTGAGATCAGCGCGAGGCAGGGGAGTGTAAGTGCGGGCATAACTACGGCATAACTACGATGGAACCTTGCTCTACAGTTAGCAACCTACCTCACTTGCGGCACGGCGGTCCATGCCCTACATCTCAGGTATGCGATACGTAGATCTAATTGGGACCGCGCTGATCCCTGCCCCCTACGTTTTCATGCCGCGTGGGAGCCGAAGCTGCCGGGCAGAACGCTCCGGTGTGGTGTAGCTCCCCCTTACCTAGGGAGCTGACACCGCCGGCCGGACTTATGGCATCGGAGCTGCGATATGAGGCAGCCACTTACCTTTTCTCAATGCGAACTTGGCAGGCACGCGAAAATCTCTTGCTTGAAGCAAAACCTGTAGCGCTTCCCCACGCAGAACGACGTCCACGCTGAAACGATGTTCATTGAGGGAGGGGACATTCTGCCATGATATAGGCAGCGGTGCCCCTCCCACAAATGCAGGCCAATGAATCGGCCTTAAAACAAATCATTATTTTTGGCTTGTAACGCCATTGCTCTCTCAATATGTGGCCGAATTTGGTAAATTGTGTAGTTCCATATAATCGTATAGTATCAAGGTAAAGGTTGTCCAGATACATTTTGTAAATTCTGCTCATCATCCTCCACCTTGTGCACAGCTGACCCTCTTATGGCTTCCGTAAATTCCTTTAAAGGGTAAATATCGTACAATTTTGGCTAAGACGCAGAAATTTGTGTCCTCTATAATCTATGTTATACAATTGCTGTAAGACGTTGAGACTACTGTGTTTGTGTTATGTAGCGCATGTATTTTAATTTTATGTTATATAACAAATGGGAGGTTTTCCCTAAACTTCTGCTTATTTCTTTATATGTGATCTTTGAACCATGTGATTAACTTTCTTAACTAGCATGTAAGTAATACGGCTACTTAGAACTTATATACCATATTTATTGGAATACAGTTTCTGAAATTCCTGACATTTTCTAATCTGTAAATATGCAATGCACTATGCATTTAATAACTGAAAAACACAGTTGTAAACTTAATAATTGTAGGAAATCTATGAATTTGTCAGATGAGCACTGATTATCTATCACCACTAGAACACCCCACTTATTACTGATTATAGCATAAAGGACACGAGAGAACACAGGAGAGGTGAGAACAGATTATCTATCACCACTAGAACACCCTGCTTATCACTGATTATAGTATAAGGACAGGAGAGAACACAGGAGAGATGAGAACTGATTATCTATCACCACTAGAATACACTGCTTATCACTGGTTATAGTATAAGGGATAGGAGAGAACACAGGAGAGGAGAGAACAGATTATCTATCACCACTAGAACACCCTGCTTATTACTGATTATAGCATAAGGACAGGAGAAAACACAGGAGAGGAGAGAACTGATTATCTATCACCACTAGAACACCCTGCTTATCACTGCTTATAGCATAAGGACAGGGGAGAACACAGGAGAGGAGAGAACTGATTATCTATCACCACTAGAACACCCTGCTGATCACTGGTTATAGTATAAGGGATAGGAGAGAACACAGAAAAGGTGAGAACAGATTATCTATCACCACTAGAACACCCTGCTTATTACTGATTATAGCATAAGGACAGCAGAAAACACAGGAGAGGAGAGAACTGATTATCTATCACCACTAGAACACCCTGCTTATCACTGCTTATAGTATAAGGGAAAGGGGAGAACACGGGAGAGGTGAGAACAGATTATCTATCACCACTAGAACACCCTGCTTATCACTGGTTATAGTATATGGGATAGGAGAGAACACAAAAGAGGTGAGAACAGATTATCTATCACCACTAGAACACCCTGCTTATTACTGATTATAGCATAAAGGACAGGAGAGAACACAGGAGAGGTGAGAACAGATTATCTATCACCACTAGGACACCCTGTTTATTACTGTTTATAGCATAAAGGACAGGAGAGAACACAGGAGAGGTGAGAACAGATTATCTATCACCACTAGGACACCCTGTTTATTACTGTTTATAGTATTAGGACAGGAGAGAACATAGGAGAGGTGAGAACTGATTATCTATCACCACTAGATCACCCTGCTTATCACTGGTTATAGTATAAGGGATAGGCGAGAACACAGAAGAGGTAAGAACTGATTATCTATATCTACTAGAACACCCTGCTTATCACTGGTTACAGTATAAGGGATAAGAGAGAACACAGGAGAGGGGAGAACTGACCTCCTGTCGGTCAGTGCCTTGGTTAGTCCAGCAACCCACCCACAAAACATAATCAACAGAGTGGCCCACCCACAAGAATTGGTTATTGCACTTGGGGTAGTGGGTAGCTTGTTCATGTCCAGGGGCTCCACCACAGCTCTGGGGGGTACTAGCCTTCCGGATCGGTGGGTTGCTCAGTAGGTAGAGACCAGCGGTACTCTGCCCTGGTGCCAGCGCTACCACGGGAATAGCCTGGTTGGAGCCCAGCTGAGGAGAAGGGTTAGCACGCTCCTCCCTCTGGACCTGGTGTTGCTGCTGGAGGAGAAGACAGGCTGTCTCCCCTTTGGATATACAGCCCTGCTGCTGGGGAACAGGGCCGACTGTCCCTACCCCCTGTGGTTTGGGGACCACGGTCCCATCTGCACAGGTGTGGGGCTTATCATCTCCCCTTGGTGGGCTGGGCTGCCGCTGGGAAGGGGGAACGAGGTTCTCCCCTCCTGGTAGAATACTCTGCTGCTGGGGAGCAGGACCGACTGTCCGTACTCCCTGTAGCTTGGGCGCAGAGACCACGGTCCCATCTGCGCTGGTGGGGGCTTAGTGTCTCCCTTGGTGGGCTACGCTGCCGCTGGGGAGAGGGGGTAATAAGCTCCTCTCCCTTACACACCTTCAGCCGCTGGGGAGAGGGGGTAACAGGCTCTTCTCCCTGACACTCTCTCTCTGCTGGTGGAGAGGGAACTGACTGTCTCCCCTTCCAATAATGCGCTCTGCCGCTGGGAGGGGAGACAGGCTCTCCCTCCCGGTAGAATACTCTGCCGCTGGGGAGCAGGACCGACTGTCCGTACTCCCTGTAGCTAGGCGCAGAGACCACGGTCCCATCTGCGCTGCTGGGGGCTTAGTGTCTCCCCTTGGTGGGCTACGCTGCCGCTGGAAAAGGGGGTAATAAGCTCCTCTCCCTTACACACCTTCAGCCGCTGGGGAGAGGGGGTAACAGGCTCCTCTCCTGACACTCTCTCTGCTGGTGGAGAGGGGAACCGACTGTCTCCCCTTCCAATAATGCGCTCTGCCGCTGGGGAGTGAAACCGGTGGTCTCTCCTCCCTGTAATGTACTCTGCCGCTGGGGATCTGGGCCGACTGCCCAGCATCCCTGTAGGGCTGGTAGTGAGACCGCAGTCCCATCTCCACCTGCCATCTGTGGGGTCTTCCCAGGACCAGTCTATGAGGTCCCTCAACATTTGGAGTAGGGACCACCTGCATCTGCACCCGGTAACTCCAGCTGCTGCTGGGGATCGGGCCAGCTTCCCAGCATCCCGGTGGGCCCGGTGGAGAGACCTCAGTCCCATCTCCACCTGCCTGTTGTGGTTCCTCGCAGGACCAGTCTATGAGGACCCCTAGCTTCGGGTTCCTCTGGCCGCCTCCGGGAAATGGTTAACCTCCTCGAATGGAGCCTCTCTTTGGCTGCTATAACGCTCCTTCTGCTGAGCATACTCCATCTTTTTCGCCAGCCGGAATTCTCGGTCCAGCCTTGTGTTTCGCTCGGCCATGACCTGGTTCCAGATCACCCGGCGTGTCTCCATAGGTACATCATCCCCATACTGGGCCACTCCTGCCTTACTTCGGCCAGCCAATTATCTCCAGAGCCAGAGCCTTCCATACTTGTCTGCTTCAAGTCGCTGGATCCCTCTGCTCCCAGGGGCGCTGTGCGGATACTAGCGTTGCCCTCAATCCACGAACGGTGTCTCCGAGGCTGCTTCTCCTCGCACTAGGACGCCATCCCTGCTGCCACCAATGTGACGGAGCAGCCTGCCACCCCGACTGGGTGCCTCAGTCGACCGATGCGCCTAGTGCTTGCCAGGACCTTCAGCACTGCACTCGACACCAGAACCACCTCAAACCCCATGAACCGCCTCAGCTTAGTTTGGGTTTTCGCCGTACCTCTCCTTAGTCCAGAGAGCGAAACAGGAACAAGAAAAGCCCTCACAAGAGCTAGGGAATATACTCTGGAGAGTATAAGGAATATAGCAATCCCCAGAGTGTAGTTCTCCAATCCCCCAAACATGAGCCCAGACTTCATGAAGGGTAGAACAGGACCCTTTAATGACAGCCAGCACTCACAATTTATACAGATCCACAGGCCAGAGGCACACCCCCTCTGCCTGGGATACAGGTAACTCAGACAATGGACTAACCTAATATACATACACAGTTCAGGTGGTCTAACATTATAACGCAATCAAACAGATCCCCCCAGTGTCTCAATGATGAATAGGAAGAGAGGAGACACATGTGATGGGATTATCTCCTGAGTGTATCAGAGGGTGATCTACTCCTCTACCCCGGAGTCAGCCACTTAATCCCATCACTAGCACAACAGAACATAGGGACAAATGAACCAACACCTTCCTGGGAGCCTCAGTGCAGAGTTAACCCTTCTTGTATAGCTGGGTTCACCCCTGCACTTTCAATGGACCACAGGAAGGATATGGCCTATACAGTCCACACATAAATCAGGGCTCACTGTTCCTTGTAACCCCAAGAGGTCTGAGGGGGTCTCCATGGTTCTGGGTCCATAGTCCGTAGGAAGGAGGCTAGCTCTCAGTCTTCTCCAGCAGCCCCAGTGATGGTTCAGTCCATCACAGTGAGAATTGATTATATATCACCACTAGAACACCCTGCTTATCACTGTTTATAGTATAAGGACAGGGGAGAACACAGGAGAGGTGAGAACTGATTATCTATCGCCACTAGAACACCCTGCTTATCACTGGTTATAGTATAATGACAGGAGAGAACACAGAAGAGGTGAGAACTGATTATCTATCACCACTAGAACACCCTGCTTATCACTGGTTATAGTATAAGCGACAGGGGAGAACACGGGAGAGGAGAGAACTGATTATCTATCACCACTAGAACACCCTGCTTATTACTGTTTATAGTATAAGGACAGGGGAGAACACAGAAGAGGTGAGAACTGATTATCACCACTAGAACACCCTGCTTATCACTGATTATAGTATAAGGACAGGGGAGAACACAGGAGATGTGAGAACAGATTATCTATCACCACTAGAACACCCTGCTTATCACTGGTTATAGTATAAGGACAGGGGAGAACACAGAAGAGGTGAGAACTGATTATCTATCACCACTAGAACACCCTGCTTATCATTGGTTATAGTATAAGGACAGATGAGAACACAGGAGAGGAGAGAACTGATTATCACCACTAGAACACCCTGCTTATCACTGTTTATAGTATAAGGGACAGGGGAGAACATGGGAGAGGTGAGAACTGATTATCTATCACCACTAGAACACCCTGCTTATTACTGTTTATAGTATAAGGACAGGGGAGAACACAGAAGAGGTGAGAACTGATTATCACCACTAGAACACCCTGCTTATCACTGATTATAGTATAAGGACAGGGGAGAACACAGGAGAGGAGAGAACTGATTATCTATCACCACTAGAACACCCTGCTTATCACTGCTTATAGCATAAGGACAGGGGAGAACACAGGAGAGGAGAGAACTGATTATCTATCACCACTAGAAATCCCTGCTGATCACTGGTTATAGTATAAGGGATAGGAGAGAACACAGAAGAGGTGAGAACTGATTATCTATCACCACTAGAACACCCTGCTTATTACTGATTATAGCATAAGGACAGCAGAAAACACAGGAGAGGAGAGAACTGATTATCTATCACCACTAGAACACCCTGCTTATCACTGCTTATAGTATAAGGGAAAGGGGAGAACACGGGAGAGGTGAGAACAGATTATCTATCACCACTAGAACACCCTGCTGATCACTGGTTATAGTATAAGGGATAGGAGAGAACACAGGAGAGGTGAGAACAGATTATCTATCACCACTAGAACACCCTGCTTATCACTGATTATAGTATAAGGACAAGGGAGAACACAGGAGAGGAGAGAACTGATTATCTATCACCACTAGGACACCCTGTTTATTACTGTTTATAGTAGTAGGACAGGAGAGAACATAGGAGAGGTGAGAACTGATTATCTATCACCACTAGAACACCCTGCTTATCACTGGTTATAGTATAAGGGATAGGCGAGAACACAGAAGAGGTAAGAACTGATTATCTATATCTACTAGAACACCCTGCTTATCACTGGTTACAGTATAAGGGATAAGAGAGAACACAGGAGAGGGGAGAACTGATTATCTATCTCCACTAGAACACCCTGCTTATAACTGATTATAGTATAAGGATAGGAGAGAACACAGGAGAGGTGAGAACTGATTATCTATCACCACTAGAACACCCTGCTTCTCACTGTTTATAGTATAAGGACAGGAGAGAACACAGGAGAGGAGAGAACTGATTATCTATCACCACTAGAACACCCTGCTTATTACTGGTTATAGTATAAGGACAGGAGATAACACAGGAGAGGAGAGAACAGATTATCTATCACCACTAGAACACCCTGCTTCTCACTGTTTATAGTATAAGGACAGGAGAGAACACAGGAGAGGTGAGAACTGATTATCTATCACCACTAGGACACCCTGTTTATTACTGTTTATAGTATTAGGACAGGAGAGAACACAGGAGAGATGAGAACTAATTATCTATCACCACTAGAACACCCTGCTTATCACTGGTTATAGTATAAGGGATAGGAGAGAACACAGAAGAGGTGAGAACTGATTATATATCACCACTAGAACACCCTGCTTATCACTGTTTATTGTATAAGGGATAGGAGAGAACACAGGAGAGGTGAGAATTGATTATATATCACCACTAGAACACCCTGCTTATCACTGGTTATAGTATAAGGACAGGAGAGAACACAGAAGAGGTGAGAACTGATTATCTATCACCACTAGACCACCCTGCTTATCACTGTTTATAGTATAAAGACAGGAGAGGTGAGAACTGATTATCTATCACCACTAGAACACCCTGCTTATCACTGTATATAGTATAAGGGATAGGAGAGAACACAGGAGAGATGAGAACTGATTATCTATCACCACTAGAACACCCTGCTTATCACTGTTTATAGTATAAGGACAGGAGAGAACACAGGAGAGGTGAGAACTGATTATCTATCACCACTAGAACACCCTGCTTATCACTGGTTGTAGTATAAGGGATAGGAGAGAACACAGGAGAGATGAGAACTAATTATCTATCACCACTAGAACACCCTGCTTATCACTGGTTATAGTATAAGGGATAGGAGAGAACACAGAAGAGGTGAGAACTGATCATATATCACCACTAGAACACCCTGCTTATCACTGTTTATTGTATAAGGGATAGGAGAGAACACAGGAGAGGTGAGAATTGATTATATATCACCACTAGAACACCCTGCTTATCACTGTTTATAGTATAAGGACAGGGGAGAACACAGGAGAGGTGAGAACTGATTATCTATCGCCACTAGAACACCCTGCTTATCACTGGTTATAGTATAAGGACAGGAGAGAACACAGAAGAGGTGAGAACTGATTATCTATCACCACTAGAACACCCTGCTTATCACTGGTTATAGTATAAGCGACAGGGGAGAACACGGGAGAGGTGAGAACTGATTATCTATCACCACTAGAACACCCTGCTTATTACTGTTTATAGTATAAGGACAGGGGAGAACACAGAAGAGGTGAGAACTGATTATCACCACTAGAACACCCTGCTTATCACTGATTATAGTATAAGGACAGGGGAGAACACAGGAGATGTGAGAACAGATTATCTATCACCACTAGAACACCCTGCTTATCACTGGTTATAGTATAAGGGCAGGGGAGAACACAGAAGAGGTGAGAACTGATTATCTATCACCACTAGAACACCCTGCTTATCACTGGTTATAGTATAAGGACAGATGAGAACACAGGAGAGGAGAGAACTGATTATCACCACTAGAACACCCTGCTTATCACTGTTTATAGTATAAGGGACAGGGGAGAACATGGGAGAGGTGAGAACTGATTATCTATCACCACTAGAACACCCTGCTTATTACTGTTTATAGTATAAGGACAGGGGAGAAGACAGGAGAGGTGAGAACTGATTATCTATCACCACTAGACCACCCTGCTTATCACTGGTTATAGTATAAGGACAGGAGAGAACACAGAAGAGGTGAGAACTGATTATCTATCACCACTAGACCACCCTGCTTATCACTGATTATAGTATAAGGGACAGGGGAGAACACGGGAGAGGTGAGAACTGATTATCTATCACCACTAGAACACCCTGCTTATTACTGGTTATAGTATAAGGACAGGGGAGAACACAGAAGAGGTGAGAACTGATTATCTATCACCACTAGACCACCCTGCTTATCACTGTTTATAGTATGAGGACAGGAGAGAACACAGGAGAGGTGAGAACTGATTATCTATCACCACTAGAACACCCTGCTTATCACTGGTTATAGTATAAGGGATAGGAGAGAACACAGGAGAGGAGAGAACTGATTATCTATCACCACTAGAACACCCTGCTTATTACTGAATATAGCATAAGGGATAGGGGAGAACACGGGAGAGGTGAGA
>JAKVIS010006068.1:0-10931 GCA_033119425.1 Bufotes viridis
GTTCTTGGTCCACAAAGCAGTTGTGCATACAGCGTACAAATACCTGTTTTAAAATTCAGCAAAAATAGTGACTTATGTAAAAAAAACAGGTGTTCTTGGTCCACAAGGCAGTTTTGCATACAGCGTACAAATACCTATTTTAATTTTCAGCACTGAAGTACTGCTTTAGTGTGTTTTAATTTAAAAAAGCCGTGTTCTTGGTCTCCAAAGCAGTTGTGCATACAGCGTACAAATACCTATTTTAAATTTCAGCACTGAAAATAGTTAATTAGTGCGTTTTGGGAAAAAAGCTGTGTTCTTCGTCCACAAATCAGTTGTGCATACAGCGTACAAATACCTATTTTAAATTTCAGCACTGAAATAGTTAATTAGTCTGTTTTTGGGGAAAAAAGCTGTGTTCTTGGTTCACAAAGCAGTTGTGCATATATGGTACAAATAACTATTTTAAATTTCACCACTGAAATAGTGCATTAGTGTGTTTTACAGAAAAAATGCAGTGTTTTTGGTTCACACAGCAGTTGTGTATACAGCGTACAAATACCTACTTTGAATTTTCAGCCGTTAAATAGTGCATTTGTGAATTTTGGGACAAATGCAGTGTTCTTGTTTCACAAAGCAGTTGTGTATACAGCGAACAAATACCTATTTTAAATTGCAGCACTGAAATAGTGCATTACAGTGTTTTAGGGAAAAAGCCAAGTTCTTGGTTCACAAAGCAGTTGTGCATAGAGCGTACAAATACCTATTTTAAATTTCAGCAAAGAAATAGTGTCTTATGGAAAAAAGTAACAAGTGTTATTGGTCCACAAGGCAGTTTTGCATACAGCTTACAAATACCTATTTTAAATTTCAGCACTGAAATAGTTCATTAGTGTGTTTTTGGGAAAAAAGCTGTGTTCTTGGTTCACAAAGCAGTTCTGCTTACAGCGTACAAATACCTACGTTTAATTTTCAGCCGTTAAATAGTGCATTCTTGAATTTTTGGGAAAAAAGCCGTGTTTTTGTTTCACAAAGCAGTTGTGCATAAAGCAAACAAATACCTATTTTAAATTGCAGCACTGAAATAGTGCATTACTGTGTTTTAGGAAAAAAAGCCAAGTTCTTGGTCCACAAAGCAGTTGTGCATACAGTGTACAAATACCTGTTTTAAAATTCAGCAAAGAAATAGTGTCTTATGGAAAAAAACAAGTGTTCTTGGTCCACAAGGCAGTTGTGTATACAGCGTACAAATACCTACGTTGAATTTTCAGCCTTTAAATAGTGCATTTGTGAATTTTTGGGAAAAAAGCTGTGTTCTTGTTTCACAAAGCAGTTGTGCATACAGCGAACAAATACCTATTTTAAATTGCAGCACTGAAATAGTGCATTACTGTGTTTTATGGAAAAAAGCCAAGTTCTTGGTCTCCAAAGCAGTTGTGCATACAGCGTCCTAATACCTATTTTAAATTTCAGCACTGAAAATAGTTAATTAGTGTGTTTTTGGGAAAAAAGCTGTGTTCTTGGTTCACAAAGCAGTTCTGCATACAGCGTACAAATACCTATGTTTAATTTTCAGCCGTTAAATAGAGCATTTGTGAATTTTTGGGAAAAAAGCCGTGTTTTTTTTTTTCACAAAGCAGTTGTGCATACAGCAAACAAATACCTATTGTAATTGCTGCACTGAAATAGTGCATTACTGTGTTATAGGGAAAAAAGCCAAGTTCTTGGTCCACAAAGCAGTTGTGCATACAGCGTACAAATACCTGTTTTAAAATTCAGCAAAAAATAGTGACTTATGTAAAAAAAAACAGGTGTTCTTGGTCCACAAGGCAGTTTTGCATACAGCGTACAAATACCTATTTTAATTTTCAGCACTGAAGTACTGCTTTAGTGTGTTTTAATTTAAAAAAAAGCCGTGTTCTTGGTCTCCAAAGCAGTTGTGCATATAGCGTACAAATACCTATTTTAAATTTCAGCATTGAAATAGTGCATTATTGTGTTTTAGTTTAAAAATGCTGTGTTCTTGGTCTCCAAAGCAGTTGTGCATACAGCGTACAAATACCTATTTTAAATTTCAGCACTGAAATAGTTAATTAGTCTGTTTTTGGGAAAAAAAGCTGTGTTCTTGGTTCACAAAGCAGTTGTGCATATAGGGTACAAATAACTATTTTAAATTTCACCAATTAAATAGTGCATTATTGTGTTTTACAGATAAAATGCAGTGTTTTTGGTTCACAAAGCAGTTGTGTATACAGCGTACAAATGCCTACGTTGAATTTTCAGAGGTTAAATAGTGCATTTGTGAATTTTTGGGACAAAAGACGTGTTCTTGTTTCACAAAGCAGTTGTGCATACAGTGAACAAATACCGATTTTTAATTGCAGCACTGAAATAGTGCATTACAGTGTTTTAGGGAAAAAAGACAAGTTCTTGGTCCACAAAGCAGTTGTGCATACATCGTACAAATACCTGTTTTAAAATTCAGCAAAGAAATAGTGTCTTATGGGAAAAAAACAAGTGTTCTTGGTCCACAAGGCAGTTTTGCATACAGCGTACAAATACCTATTTTAAATTTCAGCACTGAAATAGTTAATTAGTCTGTTTTTGGGGAAAAAAAGCTGTGTTCTTGGTTCACAAATCAGTTGTGCATATAGGGTACAAATAACTATTTTAAATTTCACCACTGAAATAGTGCATTAGTGTGTTTTACAGAAAAAATGCAGTGTTTTTGGTTCACACAGCAGTTGTGTATACAGCGTACAAATACCTACGTTGAATTTTCAGCCGTTAAATAGGGCATTTGTGAATTTTTGGGACAAAAGCCGTGTTCTTGTTTCACAAAGCAGTTGTGCATACAGCGAACAAATACCTATTTTAAATTGCAGCACTGAAATAGTGCATTACAGTGTTTTAGGGACAAAAGCCAAGTTCTTGGTCCACAAAGCAGTTGTGCATAGAGCGTACAAATACCTATTTTAAATTTCAGCAAAGAAATAGTGTCTTATGGAAAAAAGTAACAAGTGTTATTGGTCCACAAGGCAGTTTTGCATACAGCTTGCAAATACCTATTTTAAATTTCAGCACTGAAATAGTTCATTAGTGTGTTTTTGGGAAAAAAGCTGTGTTCTTGGTTCACAAAGCAGTTCTGCATACAGCGTACAAATACCTATGTTTAATTTTCAGCCGTTAAATAGAGCATTTGTGAATTTTTGGGAAAAAAGCCGTGTTTTTTTTTCACAAAGCAGTTGTGCATACAGCAAACAAATACCTATTGTAATTGCTGCACTGAAATAGTGCATTACTGTGTTATAGGGAAAAAGCCAAGTTCTTGGTCCACAAAGCAGTTGTGCATACAGCGTACAAATACCTGTTTTAAAATTCAGCAAAAAATAGTGACTTATGTAAAAAAAACAGGTGTTCTTGGTCCACAAGGCAGTTTTGCATACAGCGTACAAATACCTATTTTAATTTTCAGCACTGAAGTACTGCTTTAGTGTGTTTTAATTTAAAAAAGCCGTGTTCTTGGTCTCCAAAGCAGTTGTGCATACAGCGTACAAATACCTATTTTAAATTTCAGCACTGAAAATAGTTAATTAGTGCGTTTTTGGGAAAAAAGCTGTGTTCTTCGTCCACAAATCAGTTGTGCATACAGCGTACAAATACCTATTTTAAATTTCAGCACTGAAATAGTTAATTAGTCTGTTTTTGGGGAAAAAAGCTGTGTTCTTGGTTCACAAAGCAGTTGTGCATATATGGTACAAATAACTATTTTAAATTTCACCACTGAAATAGTGCATTAGTGTGTTTTACAGAAAAATGCAGTGTTTTTGGTTCACACAGCAGTTGTGTATACAGCGTACAAATACCTACTTTGAATTTTCAGCCGTTAAATAGTGCATTTGTGAATTTTGGGACAAATGCAGTGTTCTTGTTTCACAAAGCAGTTGTGTATACAGCGAACAAATACCTATTTTAAATTGCAGCACTGAAATAGTGCATTACAGTGTTTTAGGGAAAAAGCCAAGTTCTTGGTTCACAAAGCAGTTGTGCATAGAGCGTACAAATACCTATTTTAAATTTCAGCAAAGAAATAGTGTCTTATGGAAAAAAGTAACAAGTGTTATTGGTCCACAAGGCAGTTTTGCATACAGCTTACAAATACCTATTTTAAATTTCAGCACTGAAATAGTTCATTAGTGTGTTTTTGGGAAAAAAGCTGTGTTCTTGGTTCACAAAGCAGTTCTGCTTACAGCGTACAAATACCTACGTTTAATTTTCAGCCGTTAAATAGTGCATTCTTGAATTTTTGGGAAAAAGCCGTGTTTTTGTTTCACAAAGCAGTTGTGCATAAAGCAAACAAATACCTATTTTAAATTGCAGCACTGAAATAGTGCATTACTGTGTTTTAGGAAAAAAAGCCAAGTTCTTGGTCCACAAAGCAGTTGTGCATACAGTGTACAAATACCTGTTTTAAAATTCAGCAAAGAAATAGTGTCTTATGGAAAAAAAACAAGTGTTCTTGGTCCACAAGGCAGTTGTGTATACAGCGTACAAATACCTACGTTGAATTTTCAGCCGTTAAATAGTGCATTTGTGAATTTTTGGGAAAAAAGCTGTGTTCTTGTTTCACAAAGCAGTTGTGCATACAGCGAACAAATACCTATTTTAAATTGCAGCACTGAAATAGTGCATTACTGTGTTTTATGGAAAAAAGCCAAGTTCTTGGTCTCCAAAGCAGTTGTGCATACAGCGTCCTAATACCTATTTTAAATTTCAGCACTGAAAATAGTTAATTAGTGTGTTTTGGGGGAAAAAGCTGTGTTTTTGGTCTACAAATCAGTTGTGCATACAGCGTACAAATACCTTTTTTAAATTTCAGCACTGAAATAGTTAATTAGTCTGTTTTTGGGGAAAAAAAAGCTGTGTTCTTGGTTCACAAAGCAGTTGTGCATATAGGGTACAAATAACTATTTTAAATTTCACCACTAAAATTGTGCATTAGTGTGTTTTACAGAAAAAATGCAGTGTTTTTGGTTCACAAAGCAGTTGTGTAGTCAGCGTACAAATACCTACGTTGAATTTTCAGCCGTTAAATAGTGCATTTGTGAATTTTTGGGAAAAAAGCTGTGTTCTTGTTTCACAAAGCAGTTGTGCATACAGCGAACAAATACCTATTTTAAATTGCAGCACTGAAATAGTGCATTACTGTGTTTTATGGAAAAAAGCCAAGTTCTTGGTTTCCAAAGCAGTTGTGCATACAGCGTACTAATACCTATTTTAAATTTCAGCACTGAAAATAGTTAATTAGTGTGTTTTGGGAAAGAAGCTGTGTTCTTGGTCTACAAATCAGTTGTGCATACAGCGTACAAATACCTATTTTAAATTTCAGCACTGAAAATAGTTAATTAGTGTGTTTTATGGGAAAAAGCTGTGTTCTTGGTCTACAAATCAGTTGTGCATACAGCGTACAAATACCTATTTTAAATTTCAGCACTGAAATAGTGCATTATTGTGTTTTAGTTTAAAAATGCTGTGTTCTTGGTCTCCAAAGCAGTTGTGCATACAGCGTACAAATACCTATTTTAAATTTCAGCACTGAAATAGTTAATTAGTCTGTTTTTGGGAAAAAAAGCTGTGTTCTTGGTTCACAAAGCAGTTGTGCATATAGGGTACAAATAACTATTTTAAATTTCACCAATTAAATAGTGCATTAGTGTGTTTTACAGATAAAATGCAGTGTTTTTGGTTCACAAAGCAGTTGTGTATACAGCGTACAAATGCCTACGTTGAATTTTCAGAGGTTAAATAGTGCATTTGTGAATTTTTGGGACAAAAGACGTGTTCTTGTTTCACAAAGCAGTTGTGCATACAGTGAACAAATACCGATTTTAAATTGCAGCACTGAAATAGTGCATTACAGTGTTTTAGGGAAAAAGACAAGTTCTTGGTCCACAAAGCAGTTGTGCATACATCGTACAAATACCTGTTTTAAAATTCAGCAAAGAAATAGTGTCTTATGGGAAAAAACAAGTGTTCTTGGTCCACAAGGCAGTTTTGCATACAGCGTACAAATACCTATTTTAAATTTCAGCACTGAAATAGTTAATTAGTCTGTTTTTGGGGAAAAAAGCTGTGTTCTTGGTTCACAAAGCAGTTGTGCATATAGGGTACAAATAACTATTTTAAATTTCACCACTGAAATAGTGCATTAGTGTGTTTTACAGAAAAATGCAGTGTTTTTGGTTCACACAGCAGTTGTGTATACAGCGTACAAATACCTACGTTGAATTTTCAGCCGTTAAATAGGGCATTTGTGAATTTTTGGGACAAAAGCCGTGTTCTTGTTTCACAAAGCAGTTGTGCATACAGCGAACAAATACCTATTTTAAATTGCAGCACTGAAATAGTGCATTACAGTGTTTTAGGGACAAAAGCCAAGTTCTTGGTCCACAAAGCAGTTGTGCATAGAGCGTACAAATACCTATTTTAAATTTCAGCAAAGAAATAGTGTCTTATGGAAAAAAGTAACAAGTGTTATTGGTCCACAAGGCAGTTTTGCATACAGCTTGCAAATACCTATTTTAAATTTCAGCACTGAAATAGTTCATTAGTGTGTTTTTGGGAAAAAAGCTGTGTTCTTGGTTCACAAAGCAGTTCTGCATACAGCGTACAAATACCTATGTTTAATTTTCAGCCGTTAAATAGAGCATTTGTGAATTTTTGGGAAAAAAGCCGTGTTTTTTTTTCACAAAGCAGTTGTGCATACAGCAAACAAATACCTATTGTAATTGCTGCACTGAAATAGTGCATTACTGTGTTATAGGGAAAAAGCCAAGTTCTTGGTCCACAAAGCAGTTGTGCATACAGCGTACAAATACCTGTTTTAAAATTCAGCAAAAAATAGTGACTTATGTAAAAAAACAGGTGTTCTTGGTCCACAAGGCAGTTTTGCATACAGCGTACAAATACCTATTTTAATTTTCAGCACTGAAGTACTGCTTTAGTGTGTTTTAATTTAAAAAAGCCGTGTTCTTGGTCTCCAAAGCAGTTGTGCATACAGCGTACAAATACCTATTTTAAATTTCAGCACTGAAAATAGTTAATTAGTGCGTTTTTGGGAAAAAAGCTGTGTTCTTCGTCCACAAATCAGTTGTGCATACAGCGTACAAATACCTATTTTAAATTTCAGCACTGAAATAGTTAATTAGTCTGTTTTTGGGGAAAAAAGCTGTGTTCTTGGTTCACAAAGCAGTTGTGCATATATGGTACAAATAACTATTTTAAATTTCACCACTGAAATAGTGCATTAGTGTGTTTTACAGAAAAATGCAGTGTTTTTGGTTCACACAGCAGTTGTGTATACAGCGTACAAATACCTACTTTGAATTTTCAGCCGTTAAATAGTGCATTTGTGAATTTTTGGGACAAATGCAGTGTTCTTGTTTCACAAAGCAGTTGTGTATACAGCGAACAAATACCTATTTTAAATTGCAGCACTGAAATAGTGCATTACAGTGTTTTAGGGAAAAAGCCAAGTTCTTGGTTCACAAAGCAGTTGTGCATAGAGCGTACAAATACCTATTTTAAATTTCAGCAAAGAAATAGTGTCTTATGGAAAAAAGTAACAAGTGTTATTGGTCCACAAGGCAGTTTTGCATACAGCTTACAAATACCTATTTTAAATTTCAGCACTGAAATAGTTCATTAGTGTGTTTTTGGGAAAAAAGCTGTGTTCTTGGTTCACAAAGCAGTTCTGCTTACAGCGTACAAATACCTACGTTTAATTTTCAGCCGTTAAATAGTGCATTCTTGAATTTTTGGGAAAAAAGCCGTGTTTTTGTTTCACAAAGCAGTTGTGCATAAAGCAAACAAATACCTATTTTAAATTGCAGCACTGAAATAGTGCATTACTGTGTTTTAGGAAAAAAAGCCAAGTTCTTGGTCCACAAAGCAGTTGTGCATACAGTGTACAAATACCTGTTTTAAAATTCAGCAAAGAAATAGTGTCTTATGGAAAAAAACAAGTGTTCTTGGTCCACAAGGCAGTTGTGTATACAGCGTACAAATACCTACGTTGAATTTTCAGCCTTTAAATAGTGCATTTGTGAATTTTTGGGAAAAAAGCTGTGTTCTTGTTTCACAAAGCAGTTGTGCATACAGCGAACAAATACCTATTTTAAATTGCAGCACTGAAATAGTGCATTACTGTGTTTTATGGAAAAAAGCCAAGTTCTTGGTCTCCAAAGCAGTTGTGCATACAGCGTCCTAATACCTATTTTAAATTTCAGCACTGAAAATAGTTAATTAGTGTGTTTTGGGGGAAAAAGCTGTGTTCTTGGTTCACAAAGCAGTTCTGCATACAGCGTACAAATACCTATGTTTAATTTTCAGCCGTTAAATAGAGCATTTGTGAATTTTTGGGAAAAAAGCCGTGTTCTTGTTTCACAAAGCAGTTGTGCATACAGCAAACAAATACCTATTGTAATTGCTGCACTGAAATAGTGCATTACTGTGTTATAGGGAAAAAGCCAAGTTCTTGGTCCACAAAGCAGTTGTGCATACAGCGTACAAATACCTGTTTTAAATTTCAGCAAAAAATAGTGACTTATGTGAAAAAAACAGGTGTTCTTGGTCCACAAGGCAGTTTTGCATACAGCGTACAAATACCTATTTTAATTTTCAGCACTGAAGTACTGCTTTAGTGTGTTTTAATTTAAAAAAAAGCCGTGTTCTTGGTCTCCAAAGCAGTTGTGCATACAGCGTACAAATACCTATTTTAAATTTCAGCACTGAAATAGTGCATTATTGTGTTTTAGTTTAAAAATGCTGTGTTCTTGGTCTCCAAAGCAGTTGTGCATACAGCGTACAAATACCTATTTTAAATTTCAGCACTGAAATAGTTAATTAGTCTGTTTTTGGGAAAAAAAGCTGTGTTCTTGGTTCACAAAGCAGTTGTGCATATAGGGTACAAATAACTATTTTAAATTTCACCAATTAAATAGTGCATTAGTGTGTTTTACAGATAAAATGCAGTGTTTTTGGTTCACAAAGCAGTTGTGTATACAGCGTACAAATGCCTACGTTGAATTTTCAGAGGTTAAATAGTGCATTTGTGAATTTTTGGGACAAAAGACGTGTTCTTGTTTCACAAAGCAGTTGTGCATACAGTGAACAAATACCGATTTTAAATTGCAGCACTGAAATAGTGCATTACAGTGTTTTAGGGAAAAAAGACAAGTTCTTGGTCCACAAAGCAGTTGTGCATACATCGTACAAATACCTGTTTTAAAATTCAGCAAAGAAATAGTGTCTTATGGGAAAAAAACAAGTGTTCTTGGTCCACAAGGCAGTTTTGCATACAGCGTACAAATACCCATTTTAAATTTCAGCACTGAAATAGTTAATTAGTCTGTTTTTGGGGAAAAAAAGCTGTGTTCTTGGTTCACAAAGCAGTTGTGCATATAGGGTACAAATAACTATTTTAAATTTCACCACTGAAATAGTGCATTAGTGTGTTTTACAGAAAAAATGCAGTGTTTTTGGTTCACACAGCAGTTGTGTATACAGCGTACAAATACCTACGTTGAATTTTCAGCCGTTAAATAGGGCATTTATGAATTTTTGGGACAAAAGCCGTGTTCTTGTTTCACAAAGCAGTTGTGCATACAGCGAACAAATACCTATTTTAAATTGCAGCACTGAAATAGTGCATTACAGTGTTTTAGGGACAAAAGCCAAGTTCTTGGTCCACAAAGCAGTTGTGCATAGAGCGTACAAATACCTATTTTAAATTTCAGCAAAGAAATAGTGTCTTATGGAAAAAAGTAACAAGTGTTATTGGTCCACAAGGCAGTTTTGCATACAGCTTGCAAATGCCTATTTTAAATTTCAGCACTGAAATAGTTCATTAGTGTGTTTTTGGGAAAAAAGCTGTGTTCTTGGTTCACAAAGCAGTTCTGCATACAGCGTACAAATACCTATGTTTAATTTTCAGCCGTTAAATAGAGCATTTGTGAATTTTTGGGAAAAAAGCCGTGTTTTTTTTTCACAAAGCAGTTGTGCATACAGCAAACAAATACCTATTGTAATTGCTGCACTGAAATAGTGCATTACTGTGTTATAGGGAAAAAGCCAAGTTCTTGGTCCACAAAGCAGTTGTGCATACAGCGTACAAATACCTGTTTTAAAATTCAGCAAAAAATAGTGACTTATGTAAAAAAACAGGTGTTCTTGGTCCACAAGGCAGTTTTGCATACAGCGTACAAATACCTATTTTAATTTTCAGCACTGAAGTACTGCTTTAGTGTGTTTTAATTTAAAAAAGCCGTGTTCTTGGTCTCCAAAGCAGTTGTGCATACAGCGTACAAATACCTATTTTAAATTTCAGCACTGAAAATAGTTAATTAGTGCGTTTTTGGGAAAAAAGCTGTGTTCTTCGTCCACAAATCAGTTGTGCATACAGCGTACAAATACCTATTTTAAATTTCAGCACTGAAATAGTTAATTAGTCTGTTTTTGGGGAAAAAAGCTGTGTTCTTGGTTCACAAAGCAGTTGTGCATATATGGTACAAATAACTATTTTAAATTTCACCACTGAAATAGTGCATTAGTGTGTTTTACAGAAAAAATGCAGTGTTTTTGGTTCACACAGCAGTTGTGTATACAGCGTACAAATACCTACTTTGAATTTTCAGCCGTTAAATAGTGCATTTGTGAATTTTTGGGACAAATGCAGTGTTCTTGTTTCACAAAGCAGTTGTGTATACAGCGAACAAATACCTATTTTAAATTGCAGCACTGAAATAGTGCATTACAGTGTTTTAGGGAAAAAGCCAAGTTCTTGGTTCACAAAGCAGTTGTGCATAGAGCGTACAAATACCTATTTTAAATTTCAGCAAAGAAATAGTGTCTTATGGAAAAAAGTAACAAGTGTTATTGGTCCACAAGGCAGT
>JAKVIS010006069.1:0-10982 GCA_033119425.1 Bufotes viridis
TTAACCCCAGAACAAAATATATATGTAAGCGGACACTATGAAATCTGGCCTGAAACTGTTTGGACACCAGATCAAGGGTATTGCTATATTGGCAGGTGAATTTCACCCCAGAAAAAATATATGTGTAGCGGACACTATGAAATCTGGCCTGAAACTGTTTGGACACCAGATCCAGGGTATTGCTATATTGGCAGGTTAATTTCACTCCAGAAAAAATATGTGTAAGCGGACACTATGAAATCTGGCCTGAAACTGTTTGGACACCAGATCCAGGGTATTGCTATATTGGCAGGTTAATTTAACCCCAGAACAAAATATATGTGTAAGCGGACACTATGAAATCGGTCCTGCAACTGCTGGGACACCAGATCCAGGGTATTGCTATATTGGCAGGTTAATTTCACCCCAGAAAAAATATATGTGTAAGCAGACACTATGAAATCTGGCCTGAAACTGTTTGGACACCAGATCCAGGGTATTGCTATATTGGCAGGTAATTTAACCCCAAAACAAAATATATGTGTAAATGGACACTATGAAATCGATCCTGCAACTGCTGGGACACCAGATCCAGGGTATTGCTATATTGGCAGGTTAATTTCACCCCAGAAAAAATATATGTGTAAGCGGACACTATGAAATCTGGCCTGAAACTGTTTGGACACCAGATCCAGGGTATTGCTATATTGGCAGGTTAATTTCACCCCAGAACAAAATATATGTGTAAGCGGACACTATGAAATCTGGTCCTGAAACTGTTTGGACACCAGATCCAGGGTATTGCTATATTGGCAGGTTAATTTAACCCCAAAACAAAATATATATGTAAGCGGACACTATGAAATCTGGTCCTGCAACTGCTGGGACACCAGATCCAGGGTATTGCTATATTGGCAGGTTAATTTAACCCCAGAAGAAAATATATGTGTAAGCGGACACTATGAAATCTGGCCTGAAACTGTTTGGACACCAGATCCAGGGTATTGCTATATTGGCAGGTTAATTTCACCCCAGAACAAAATATATGTGTAAGCGGACACTATGAAATCTGGCCTGAAACTGTTTGGACACCAGATCCAGGGTATTGCTATATTGGCAGGTTAATTTCACCCCAGAACAAAATATATGTGTAAGCGGACACTATGAAATCTGGCCTAAAACTGTTTGGACACCAGATCCAGGGTATTGCTATATTGGCAGGTTAATTTCACCCCAGAAAAAAATATATGTGTAAGCGGACACTATGAAATCTGGCCTGCAACTGTTTGGACACCAGATCCAGGGTATTGCTATATTGGCAGGTTAATTTCACCCCAGAAAAAATATATGTGTAAGCAGACACTATGAAATCTGGTTTGAAACTGTTTGGACACCAGATCCTGGGTATTGCTATATTGGCAGGTTAATTTAACCCCTGAACAAAATATATGTGTAAGCTGGACACTATGAAATCGGTTCTGCAACTGCTGGGACACCAGATCCAGGGTATTGCTATATTGGCAGGTGAATTTCACCCCAGAAAAAATATATGTGTAAGCAGACACTATGAAATCTGGCCTGCAACTGTTTGGACACCAGATCCAGGGTATTGCTATATTGGCAGGTTAATTTCACCCCAGAACAAAATATATGTGTAAGCGGACACTATGAAATCGGTCCTGCAACTGCTGGGACACCAGATCCAGGGTATTGCTATATTGGCAGGTTAATTTACACCCCAGAACAAAATATATGTGTAAGCGGACACTATGAAATCTGGTCCTGAAACTGTTTGGACACCAGATCCAGGGTATTGCTATATTGGCAGGTTAATTTCACCCCAGAACAAAATATATGTGTAAGCGGACACTATGAAATCTGGCCTGAAACTGTTTGGACACCAGATCCAGGGTATTGCTATATTGGCAGGTTAATTTCAACCCAGAACAAAATATATGTGTAAGCTGACACTATGAAATCTGGCCTGAAACTGTTTGGACACCAGATCCAGGGTATTGCTATATTGGCAGGTTAATTTCACCCCAGAACAAAATATATGTGTAAGCGGACACTATGAAATCTGGCCTAAAACTGTTTGGACACCAGATCCAGGGTATTGCTATATTGGCAGGTTAATTTCACCCCAGAAAAAATATATGTGTAAGCTGACACTATAAAATCCGGCCTGAAACTGTTTGGACACCAGATCCAGGGTATTGCTATATTGGCAGGTTAATTTCACCCCAGAAAAAATATATGTGTAAGCGAACACTATGAAATCGGGTCCTGCAACTGCTGGGACACCAGATCCAGGGTATTGCTATATTGGCAGGTTAATTTCACCCCAGTAAAAATATATGTGTAAGCGGACACTATGAAATCTGGCCTGAAACTGTTTGGACACCAGATCCAGGGTATTGCTATATTGGCAGGTGAATTTCACCCCAGAAAAAATATATGTGTAAGCGAACACTATGAAATCTGGCCTGCAACTGTTTGGACACCAGATCCAGGGTATTGCTATATTGGCAGGTTATTTTAACCCCAGAACAAAATATATGTGTAAGCAGACACTATGAAATCGGTCCTGAAACAGTTTGGACACCAGATCCAGGGTATTGCTATATTGGCAGTTTAATTTCACCCCAGAAAAAAATATATGTGTAAGCGGACACTATGAAATCTGGCCTGAAACTGTTTGGACACCAGATCCAGGGTTTTGCTATATTGGCAGGTGAATTTCACCCCAGAAAAAAATATATGTGTAAGCGGACACTATGAAATCTGGCCTGCAACTGTTTGGACACCAGATCCAGGGTATTGCTATATTGGCAGGTTAATTTCACCCCAGAACAAAATATATGTGTAAGCGGACTCTATGAAATCTGGCCTGAAACTGTTTGGACACCAGATCCAGGGTATTGCTATATTGGCAGGTTAATTTAACCCCAGAACAAAATATATGTGTAAGCTGACACTATGAAATCGGTCCAGCAACTGCTGGGACACCAGATCCAGGGTATTGCTATATTGGCAGGTTAATTTAACCCCAGAAGAAAATATATGTGTAAGCGGACACAATAAAATCTGGCCTGAAACTGTTTGGACACCAGATCCAGGGTATTGCTATATTGGCAGGTTAATTTCAACCCAGAACAAAATATATGTGTAAGCGGACACTATGAAATCTGGCCTGAAACTGTTTGGACACCAGATCCAGGGTATTGCTATATTGGCAGGTTAATTTTACCCCAGAACAAAATATATGTGTAAGCGGACACTATGCAATCTGGCCTAAAACTGTTTGGACACCAGATCCAGGGTATTGCTATATTGGCAGGTTAATTTAACCCCTGAACAAAATATATGTGTAAGCGGACACTATGAAATCGGTTCTGCAACTGCTGGGACACCAGATCCAGGGTATTGCTATATTGGCAGGTGAATTTCACCCCAGAAAAAATATATGTGTAAGCGGACACTATGAAATCTGGCCTGCAACTGTTTGGACACCAGATCCAGGGTATTGCTATATTGGCAGGTTAATTTCACCCCAGAACAAAATATATGTGTAAGCGGACACTATGAAATCGGTCCTGAAACTGTTTGGACACCAGATCCAGGGTATTGCTATATTGGCAGGTTAATTTAACCCCAAAACAAAATATATGTGTAAGCGACACTATGAAATCGGTCCTGCAACTGCTGGGACACCAAATCCAGGGTATTGCTATATTGGCAGGTTAATTTAACCCCAGAAAAAAATATATGTGTAAGCGGACACTATGACATCTGGCCTGCAACTGTTTGGACACCAGATCCAGTGTATTGCTATATTGGCAGGTTAATTTCACCCCAGCAAAAAATATATGTGTAAGCGGACACTATGAAATCCGGCCTGAAACTGTTTGGACACCAGACACAGGGTATTGCTATATTGGCAGGTTAATTTAACCCCAGAACAAAATATATGTGTAAGCGGACACTATGAAATCGATCCTGCAACTGCTGGGGCACCAGATCCAGGGTATTGCTATATTGGCAGGTTAATTTAACCCCAGAAAAAAATATATGTGTAAGCGGACACTATGAAATCTGGTCAGAAACTGTTTGGACACCAGATCCAGGGTATTGCTATATTGGCAGGTTAATTTCACCCCAGAACAAAATATATGTGTAAGCGGACTCTATGAAATCGGTCCTGCAACTGCTGGGACACCAGATCCAGGGTATTGCTATATTGGCAGGTTAATTTAACCCCAAAACAAAATATATGTGTAAGCGGACACTATGAAAACGGTTCTGCAACTGCTGGGACACCAGATCAAGGGTATTGCTATATTGGCAGGTTAATTTAACCCCAGAAAAAAATATATGTGTAAGCGGATACAATGAAATCTGGCCTGAAACTGTTTGGACACCTGATCCAGGGTATTGCTATATTGACAGGTTAATTTCAACCCAGAACAAAATATATGTGTAAGCGGACACTATGAAATCTGGCCTGAAACTGTTTGGACACCAGATCCAGGGTATTGCTATATTGGCAGGTTAATTTCACCCCAGAACAAAATATATGTGTAAGCGGACACTATGAAATCTGGCCTAAAACTGTTTGGACACCAGATCCAGGGTATTGCTATATTGGCAGGTTAATTTCACCCCAGAAAAAAATATATGTGTAAGCGGACACTATGAAATCTGGCCTGCAACTGTTTGGGCACCAGATCCAGGGTATTGCTATATTGGCAGGTTAATTTCACCCCAGAAAAAATATATGTGTAAGCAGACACTATGAAATCTGGTTTGAAACTGTTTGGACACCAGATCCTGGGTATTGCTATATTGGCAGGTTAATTTAACCCCTGAACAAAATATATGTGTAAGCGGACACTATGAAATCGGTTCTGCAACTGCTGGGACACCAGATCCAGGGTATTGCTATATTGGCAGGTGAATTTCACCCCAGAAAAAATATATGTGTAAGCGGACACTATGAAATCTGGCCTGAAACTGTTTGGACACCAGATCCAGGGTATTGCTATATTGGCAGGTTAATTTCACCCCAGAACAAAATATATGTGTAAGCGGACACTATGAAATCGGTTCTGAAACTGTTTGGACATCAGATCCAGGGTATTGCTATAATAGCAGGTTAATTTAACCCCAAACAAAATATATGTGTAAGCAGACATTATGAAATCGGTCCTGCAACTGCTGGGACACCAGATCCAGGGTATTGCTATATTGGCAGGTTAATTTAACCCCAGAAAAAAATATATGTGTAAGCGGACACTATGACATCTGGCCTGCAACTGTTTGGACACCAGATCCAGGGTATTGCTATATTGGCAGGTTAATTTCACCCCAGAAAAAAATATATGTGTAAGCGGACACTATAAAATCCGGCCTGAAACTGTTTGGACACCAGATCCAGGGTATTGCTATATTGGCAGGTTAATTTCACCCCAGAAAAAAATATATGTGTAAGAGAACACTACGAAATCGGTCCTGCAACTGCTGGGACACCAGATCCAGGGTATTGCTATATTGGCAGGTTAATTTCACCCCAGTAAAAAATATATGTGTAAGCGGACACTACGAAATCTGGCCTGAAACTGTTTGGACACCAGATCCAGGGTATTGCTATATTGGCAGGTGAATTTCACCCCAGAAAAAAATATATGTGTAAGCGAACACTATGAAATCTGGCCTGCAACTGTTTGGACACCAGATCCAGGGTATTGCTATATTGGCAGGTTATTTTAACCCCAGAACAAAATATATGTGTAAGCAGACACTATGAAATCGGTCCTGAAACAGTTTGGACACCAGATCCAGGGTATTGCTATATTGGCAGTTTAATTTCACCCCAGAAAAAATATATGTGTAAGCGGACACTATGAAATCTGGCCTGAAACTGTTTGGACACCAGATCCAGGGTTTTGCTATATTGGCAGGTGAATTTCACCCCAGAAAAAATATATGTGTAAGCGGACACTATGAAATCTGGCCTGCAACTGTTTGGACACCAGATCCAGGGTATTGCTATATTGGCAGGTTAATTTCACCCCAGAACAAAATATATGTGTAAGCGGACTCTATGAAATCTGGCCTGAAACTGTTTGGACACCAGATCCAGGGTATTGCTATATTGGCAGGTTAATTTAACCCCAAAACAAAATATATGTGTAAGCGGACACTATGAAATCGGTCCAGCAACTGCTGGGACACCAGATCCAGGGTATTGCTATATTGGCAGGTTAATTTAACCCCAGAAGAAAATATATGTGTAAGCGGACACAATAAAATCTGGCCTGAAACTGTTTGGACACCAGATCCAGTGTATTGCTATATTGGCAGGTTAATTTCAACCCAGAACAAAATATATGTGTAAGCGGACACTATGAAATCTGGCCTGAAACTGTTTGGACACCAGATCCAGGGTATTGCTATATTGGCAGGTTAATTTTACCCCAGAACAAAGTATATGTGTAAGCGGACACTATGCAATCTGGCCTAAAACTGTTTGGACACCAGATCCAGGGTATTGCTATATTGGCAGGTTAATTTAACCCCTGAACAAAATATATGTGTAAGCGGACACTATGAAATCGGTTCTGCAACTGCTGGGACACCAGATCCAGGGTATTGCTATATTGGCAGGTGAATTTCACCCCAGAAAAAAATATATGTGTAAGCGGACACTATGAAATCTGGCCTGCAACTGTTTGGACACCAGATCCAGGGTATTGCTATATTGGCAGGTTAATTTCACCCCAGAACAAAATATATGTGTAAGCGGACACTATGAAATCGGTCCTGAAACTGTTTGGACACCAGATCCAGGGTATTGCTATATTGGCAGGTTAATTTAACCCCAAAACAAAATATATGTGTAAGCGGACACTATGAAATCGGTCCTGCAACTGCTGGGACACCAAATCCAGGGTATTGCTATATTGGCAGGTTAATTTAACCCCAGAAAAATATATGTGTAAGCGGACACTATGACATCTGGCCTGCAACTGTTTGGACACCAGATCCAGGGTATTGCTATATTGGCAGGTTAATTTCACCCCAGAAAAAAATATATGTGTAAGCGGACACTATGAAATCCGGCCTGAAACTGTTTGGACACCAGACACAGGGTATTGCTATATTGGCAGGTTAATTTAACCCCAGAACAAAATATATGTGTAAGCGGACACTATGAAATCGATCCTGCAACTGCTGGGGCACCAGATCCAGGGTATTGCTATATTGGCAGGTTAATTTCACCCCAGAAAAATATATGTGTAAGCGGACACTATGAAATCTGGTCAGAAACTGTTTGGACACCAGATCCAGGGTATTGCTATATTGGCAGGTTAATTTCACCCCAGAACAAAATATATGTGTAAGCGGACTCTATGAAATCTGGCCTGAAACTGTTTGGACACCAGAACCAGGGTATTGCTATATTGGCAGGTTAATTTAACCCCAAAACAAAATATATGTGTAAGCGGACACTATGAAATCGGTCCTGCAACTGCTGGGACACCAGATCCAGGGTATTGCTATATTGGCAGGTTAATTTAACCCCAGAAAAATATATGTGTAAGCGGACACTATGAAATCTGGCCTGAAACTGTTTGGACACCAGATCCAGGGTATTGCTATATTGGCAGGTTAATTTCACCCCAGAACAAAATATATGTGTAAGCGGACACTATGAAATCTGGCCTGAAACTGTTTGGACACCAGATCCAGGGTATTGCTATATTGGCAGGTTAATTTCACCCCAGAACAAAATATATGTGTAGCGGACACTATGAAATCTGGTCCTGAAACTGCTGTGGACACCAGATCCAGGGTATTGCTATATTGGCAGGTGAATTTCACCCCAGAAAAAAATATATGTGTAGCGGACACTATGAAATCTGGCCTGCAACTGTTTGGACACCAGATCCAGGGTATTGCTATATTGGCAGGTTAATTTCACCCCAGAACAAAATATATGTGTAAGCAGACACTATGAAATCTGGCCTGAAACTGTTTGGACACCAGATCCAGGGTATTGCTATATTGGCAGGTTAATTTAACCCCAGAACAAAATATATGTGTAGCGGACACTATGAAATCGGTTCTGCAACTGCTGGGACACCAGATCCAGGGTATTGCTATATTGGCAGGTTAATTTAACCCCAGAAAAAATATATGTGTAAGCGGACACTATGAAATCTGGCCTGCAACTGTTTGGACACCAGATCCAGGGTATTGCTATATTGGCAGGTTAATTTCAACCCAGAACAAAATATATGTGTAAGCGGACACTATGAAATCTGGCCTGAAACTGTTTGGACACCAGATCCAGGGTATTGCTATATTGGCAGGTTAATTTCACCCCAGAACAAAATATATGTGTAAGCGGACACTATGAAATCTGGCCTAAAACTGTTTGGACACCAGATCCAGGGTATTGCTATATTGGCAGGTTAATTTCACCCCAGAAAAAAATATATGTGTAAGCGGACACTATGAAATCTGGCCTGCAACTGTTTGGGCACCAGATCCAGGGTATTGCTATATTGGCAGGTTAATTTCACCCCAGAAAAAAATATATGTGTAAGCAGACACTATGAAATCTGGTTTGAAACTGTTTGGACACCAGATCCTGGGTATTGCTATATTGGCAGGTTAATTTAACCCCTGAACAAAATATATGTGTAAGCGAACACTATGAAATCGCTTCTGCAACTGCTGGGACACCAGATCCAGGGTATTGCTATATTGGCAGGTGAATTTCACCCCAGAAAAAATATATGTGTAAGCGGACACTATGAAATCTGGCCTGCAACTGTTTGGACACCAGATCCAGGGTATTGCTATATTGGCGGGTTAATTTCACCCCAGAACAAAATATATGTGTAAGCGGACACTATGAAATCGGTCCTGAAACTGTTTGGACATCAGATCCAGGGTATTGCTATATTGGCAGGTTAATTTAACCCCAAAACAAAATATATGTGTAAGCAGACACTATGAAATCGGTCCTGCAACTGCTGGGACACCAGATCCAGGGTATTGCTATATTGGCAGGTTAATTTAACCCCAGAAAAAAATATATGTGTAAGCGGACACTATGACATCTGGCTTACAACTGTTTGGACACCAGATCCAGGGTATTGCTATATTGGCAGGTTAATTTCACCCCAGAAAAAAATATATGTGTAAGCGGACACTATAAAATCCGGCCTGAAACTGTTTGGACACCAGATCCAGGGTATTGCTATATTGGCAGGTTAATTTCACCCCAGAACAAAATATATGTGTAAGCGAACACTATGAAATCGGTCCTGCAACTGCTGGGACACCAGATCAAGGGTATTGCTATATTGGCAGGTTAATTTCACCCCAGTAAAAATATATGTGTGAGCGGACACTATGAAATCTGGCCTGAAACTGTTTGGACACCAGATCCAGGGTATTGCTATATTGGCAGGTGAATTTCACCCCAGAAAAAATATATGTGTGCTTGAACACTATGAAATCTGGCCTGCAACTGTTTGGACACCAGATCCAGGGTATTGCTATATTGGCAGGTTAATTTAACCCCAGAACAAAATATATGTGTAAGCAGACACTATGAAATCGGTCCTGAAACAGTTTGGACACCAGATCCAGGGTATTGCTATATTGGCAGTTTAATTTCACCCCAGAAAAAATATATGTGTAAGCGGACACTATGAAATCTGGCCTGAAACTGTTTGGACACCAGATCCAGGGTTTTGCTATATTGGCAGGTGAATTTCACCCCAGAAAAATATATGTGTAAGCGGACACTATGAAATCTGGCCTGCAACTGTTTGGACACCAGATCCAGGGTATTGCTATATTGGCAGGTTAATTTCACCCCAGAACAAAATATATGTGTAAGCGGACTCTATGAAATCTGGCCTGAAACTGTTTGGACACCAGATCCAGGGTATTGCTATATTGGCAGGTTAATTTAACCCCAAAACAAAATATATGTGTAAGCGGACACTATGAAATCGGTCCAGCAACTGCTGGGACACCAGATCCAGGGTATTGCTATATTGGCAGGTTAATTTAACCCCAGAAGAAAATATATGTGTAAGCGGACACAATAAAATCTGGCCTGAAACTGTTTGGACACCAGATCCAGGGTATTGCTATATTGGCAGGTTAATTTCAACCCAGAACAAAATATATGTGTAAGCGGACACTATGAAATCTGGCCTGAAACTGTTTGGACACCAGATCCAGGGTATTGCTATATTGGCAGGTTAATTTCACCCCAGAACAAAATATATGTGTAAGCGGACACTATGCAATCTGGCCTAAAACTGTTTGGACACCAGATCCACGGTATTGCTATATTGGCAGGTTAATTTCACCCCAGAAAAAAATATATGTGTAAGCGGACACTATGAAATCTGGCCTGCAACTGTTTGGGCACCAGATCCAGGGTATTGCTATATTGGCAGGTTAATTTCACCCCAGAAAAAATATATGTGTAAGCAGACACTATGAAATCTGGTTTGAAACTGTTTGGACACCAGATCCAGGGTATTGCTATATTGGCAGGTTAATTTAACCCCTGAAAAAAAATATATGTGTAAGCGGACACTATGAAATCGGTCCTGCAACTGCTGGGGCACCAGATCCAGGGTATTGCTATATTGGCAGGTGAATTTCACCCCAGAAAAAAATATATGTGTAAGCGGACACTATGAAATCTGGCCTGCAACTGTTTGGACACCAGATCCAGGGTATTGCTATATTGGCAGGTTAATTTCACCCCAGAACAAAATATATGTGTAAGCGGACACTATGAAATCGGTCCTGCAACTGCTGGGACACCAGATCCAGGGTATTGCTATATTGGCAGGTTAATTTCACCCCAGAAGAAAATATATGTGTAAGCGGACACTATGAAATCTGGCCTGAAACTGTTTGGACACCAGATCCAGGGTATTGCTATATTGGCAGGTTAATTT
>JAKVIS010006070.1:0-10995 GCA_033119425.1 Bufotes viridis
GTTAGTTTGCTGCATTTTTGCTATACTAATGGTTTTCTATAATTTTTTATTTAAAATGTGACCAAAAAGGCCTCAAGCATTAACAGATATAATTGAATAAGTTTTTATAGCAAATAAAATAACCAAACATGCAGGAAAAATATATCCCCTACACCTATTTCAGTGATGCCCCTAAACCATGCAACCTTATGGGGAGCTTAGTTCACCCTGGTTTGTCATATTGATTTCTTTGTTGATGTAAAACTGCTTGAAAACAATCTTTACAGTGACTATTAATATGGAGAAAATGTCCTTCTCTAACTGTCAGAAACAGTGGTATATCTTCAGTGGAGACAGACAAAGGGGCTGCTACTATGCCCAGGGAAGAACTCATTCTTCTCTTTTTGACATGAAAACATTTTTCCTGCAGCCACCACTCAAGGGAGCTCACTGTAAAGAGATTCTTACAGCTCCTATTTCAAGTGAGGCTGCATAAATTCCAATGCACTGAGCTCCCTAGTGGTTTCCTGCAGGTAGCCAGCATTGTAATAGCTGGGAAGCAGGATATTTATCAGAATTTCTGCCAGTGGTCTGGTGTGTATATTTTGAGAAATATGCTGGTCAGAATGAGTGGCATATTCATGAAGCACCTGTTCCACTTTACTGACATAGAAGTCAGATGAAGTGGAGGGCGACATTATATCAATATTTTTTTTAAATTTAAAAAAATAAAATAAAAGTAAATTCTTTAGAAATCTGGAGCGTTGCACTGCATTGTCTGGGAGTGAGTGAAGCATGTGCACTGGGAAAGTCGGTGGGAAATGTTGGCCGTGTAATCTCTGGAAAGGAGACATACTAATGTGAATTAACAAGCCCAATAACAGCTTCACCGCAGAGGTTGGAATTTTTTTAACTCTTTCAGTTCCAGAAAACACCACATAGTTTTGCCATGGCGCCTATGTCCTCTTTACACGAGCATGACGGATTAGAGTACGGATGCGTTCAGGGAAACTCAGCACCATTTTGCAAGCAAGCTCAGTCAATTTTGTCTGCGATTGCGTTCGGTTGTTCAGTTTTTCAGTGTGGGTGCAATGCGTTTTGATGTGTTTTTCACACGCGTGATAAAAAACTGAAGGTTTACAAACAACATCTCCTAGCAACCATCAGTGAAAAACACATCGCACCCGCACTTGCTTGCGGATGCAATGCGTTTTTCACTGAAGCCCCATTCACTTCTATAGGGCCAGGGCTGTGTGAAAAACGCAGAATATAGAACATGCTGTGTATTTCACGCAACGCAGAACTGATGAGTGAAGAAAAATGCTCATGTACACAGACCCATTGAAATCAATGGATCAGGATCCAGTGCGAGTGCTATGCGTTCACGTCACACATTGCACCCGCGCGGAAAACTCGCTCGTGTGAAAGGGGCCTATGAGTTCTGTGATCTCTGCCCCTGGTCAGAAAAACTGGACTACCCCATTAAGGAGCATAGTCATGTGTATTGCAGGCAGCCTTCTCAGTCAAGAGATAAGGTAGTGGGACCATTCCTCTAGGACGGAGGTCCCCAGTATTAGTTATGCTTAGTCTGACTCTGTTCCCTCATGTTTCCATTTTTGACAGGATAAAAGTACTGTCCACAAGACTTCTTTTTGTGACCGAAATAATGGAAACATGGCAGAAAGGGGCTTTTCATTTTGTTTTGTCGTTAAAGTCAATGAATGACAGATAGAAATGGAAAGTGTTCCGTTTCAATCTGTTATTCATTCCATTTAACCAATCAATTTTTCCCCCTGATAGAACAAAATAACGGAAAAATCAACAAAGATGTAAACTCAGCCTAGTCAACCCCCCTCCATCAATCAGCTCCTTTGCTCTCTGATTGACACACATGGGGGGGGGTCTTTTTTTTTCAGAAAAGGAGCATAAAGATAAGCACTTACCCATCTAATGACTGCTCTGGCCTACCGTATTTTTGGCCCCATAAGATGCGCCCCCCCCCCCCCCAAATTGGGGAAAATGTCCCTGCGTCTTATGGGGTAAATACTAATGAGCACTTCCATTATGGAAGCCCTCATTAGTACCAGAGAACCAGGAAGCGGTGAAGGCTTTGTACTCACCACTTCCTGGTCCTCTGCTGTGCTGTGGCTGCACACCGTGTGAGGCGCTCTGTGACCTCACGCTGTGCGTGTCAGGTCACAGCACAGCTACAGCATGAAGAAGTCAGAGCTCTGGAGGTGAGGAGCAGCGGCATCCGGAGCAGGAGAGTTAAGTGGATTTTTATTTTATATTCTCTCTGGCATGGGGGCTGATGTGAGGCAAGGGGCTGAAATATGGCAATGGGGGCTGATATGAGTCGATGGGGGCTGAAATATGGCAATGGGGTTGATATGAGAGGAAAGGGGGCTGATATGAGGGTAATGGGGGCTGATATGATGCAATGTAGGCTGATATACAGTCATGTGAAAAAATTAGGACACCCTTTGAAAGCATGTGGTTTTTTGTAACATTTTTAATAAATGGTTATTTCATCTCCGTTTCAACAATACAGAGAGATTAAAGTAATCCGACTAAACAAAGAAAACTGAAGAAAAGTCTTTTCAAGATCTTCTGTAAATGTCATTCTACAAAAATGCCTATTCTAACTGAGGAAAAAGATAGGACACCCTCACATGTATTCCCTCTTAAATTGGCTCAGATCTCACACAGGTATATCACACCAGGTGCACATAAGTCAAAGTCCAGATTTGAATCCCATTGAGATGCTGTGGGGTGACTTGAAAAGGGCTGTACGTGCAAGAAACCCCTCAAACATCTCACAGCTGAAAAAGTTCTGCATTGAGGAGTGGGGTAAAATTTCCTCAGACCGATGTCGAAGACTGGTAGATGGCTACAAGAACCGTCTCACTGCAGTTATTTCAGCCAAAGGAGGTAACACTCGCTATTAGGGGCAAGGGTGTCCTATCTTTTTCCTCAGTTAGAATAGGCATTTTGTAGAATGACATTTACAGAAGATCTTGAAAAGACTTTTCTTCAGTTTTCTTTGTTTAGTCGGATTACTTTAATCTCTCTGTATTGTTGAAACGGAGATGAAATAACCATTTATTAAAATGTTACAAAAAACCACATGCTTTCAAAGGGTGTCCTAATTTTTCACATGACTGTAAGGCAATAAGGGGTGATATGAGAGGCAATGGGGGCTGATATGAGGCAATAGGGGGCTGGTACACGAGGCATGGGGGCTCATCTGAGGTCTGATTGGGGCTGTGAGATAAGGTCTGATTAACATTGGGGGTTTGATTGCTGGTCTGATCTGAGGTCTAATAAAAATATTTTCTTATCGCCCTCCTCTAAAACCTAGGTACGTCTTATGGGCCGCTTTGTCTTACAGGGTGAAAATACGGCAATTCTCCAGTTTTATTGATGCCATGACCCAGAAGTTTACCAGCTTCTGGATCACAGAGTCAAACACCAAACACAGAAATATTAATAAATGTATATTTTACACTGTCTCGCTTGTTATTTAGTGTATAATGTGCAGAACAGTGCAGAGCGATAGCTATTACATGTTGCAGTAATAGTGATAAGGACTATCACAAGAGAGGAATATCTAATATATTTCTGACAGATGGAAAAGGTTTCAATCAAAAAAGACATTTTCTGTAATTGACTGTAGCCATAAATAATTGTTTTCAATCAGTTTTCCAAAATAAACCAGCATGACAAATCATGGCGAACCGGGCTGATACATAGGGCTGCATGGTTCAGGGGCAGCACTAAAAAAGGTGTTGGAAGCAGTTAAAAAAAAATAATCTGGACAACCTCTGTAAGCTTTTGTATCTTTTCAGAGCATTAGTCGTCTTTCACTTGAACTTTTTTTTGCGAGTGTACAGAACCATTCATTTCAATGGGTCCACAAAAAAACCAGAAAGTACTCCGTATGCATTCTGTTTCCGTATTTCCATTTTTCCGTTCCGTTCAAAGATAGAACATGTCCTATTAATGTCCGCATCATGGACAAGGATAGTACTATTCTATAAAGGGCCAGATGTTCCGTTCTGCAAAAAAACGGAATGCACATGGATGTCATCCGTTTTTTTGCAGATCCGTTTTTTGCGGACTGCAAAACCATACGGTTGTGTGAAAGAGGCCTTACCTATACCTGTCCTCAGACTTGCTATACTCTGCAATCAAGATAACAAATCTATCTGGGTGAGCCATAGGTCCTGGGTTCACACTTGCATTAAACTGATCCATCAGACAGCCATTGTATGCAATGTTTTTTTGTCCGTCTTAAAACTGGCACTTATGAAGGAAAAGCCTCCGGATCCCCGCCGGATCCCATTATAGTCAATGGGGTATGTCAGTGAACGTCAGAATAGGCCGGATCCTGTGAATACCAGCAGCCTGCCAGAACAGGTTAATGCAAGTGTGAACTTAAAGGGGTTCTGCACTTTGTTTAAACTGGTGATCTATCCTCAGGAAAGATCATCAGCATCTGATCGGCAGGGGTCCGATACCCGGGACCCCCGCCGATCCGCTGTTTGAGAAAGTAGCGGCCTTCTTGCTGTTTACTGCAGGCCCAGTGACGTCACGACTAGTGTCAACTGGCCTGGGCGCAGCTAAGCTCTGTTCACTACAATGGAGCTTAGCCCCGCCCAGGCCAGCTGATACAAGTCGTGACGTCACTGGGCTGGCGGTAAACTGTGAGATCCTCGGGGGTCCCGGGTGTCGGACCCTTGCCGATCAGATGCTGATGATCTATCCAGAGGATAGATCATCAGTTTAAACAAAGTGCAGAACCCCTTTAACCTAAAGAAACCCTGAACCAGTCCATCTTAGTGGGAGACTTGAGTCTCCTAACTGACCAATTTAAAGAGGACATACCACCTCATAGTGATGGGGTGAAGGAAGGTGGATGTCTCACAGTCATTGATGTTTAAATTATTTGAGCACAAAGTGTGGGATCCTGGAGTAATTACATATTTCTTACCTCAGAGAGATAAAAAATATAAAAGAAAAAGGTTACAGTTACAGTTTTAGTGTAACTGAACACTAAAAATTCACCTAGGCAAAGTCATGCATCTGTTGCCGTTAGCTTCAGTTGTGTTGGATGCGATACTTAAAGGGGTTTTGTAGCTGTTTCTTACTGATGAACTATCCTCTGGATAGATCATCAGCATGTAATCGGCGGGGGTCCAACACCCTGGACCCCTGCCGATCAGCTGTTTGAGAAGGCTGTGGTGTTGGCAGTAGCGCTCTGGCCTTCTTGCCATTTCCCGCAGGCACAGTGACCTCAGTATCACTGGCCTGGGCGCGGTAGTGGAATTATTAAATGTTTCAACATTTATTCAGATGCCCTTAGATTTTGTGAAGGAATAGAAATAACTGTTATACTATATCAAATTGCTAATGTACTACAAATGACATTTTTAGAAATATGATAAAGTAGACAATTTACAATGTTGGCCACAAGATGGCACTGCAATGTAAAATATATACAGTATATATATATATATATATATATATATATATTTATTGCATCAGATTTAAAACCTTCCCCTCTCAGGTACTGTATTTAATTGGTTAATACATTTTTCATATAAAACATTTGTTGAATAGAATTTGTTTTATTGGAAAAAATAAAGGCATAAAGTAAAAAAAGTACAATCAGTAAAGGTAGATTTACAGCCCCACATATATTTAAAGAAACAAAAAGAACCAGTACTAAAGAACCATTCAGTATGTAATGCAGCACCATGGGTAACCCAAACTTTCAAGATATGTCAAAAGGGTGGCATCGTAGCTCAGTAGTTAGCACTGGTTCCTTGCACACCTGGGGACCTAGGTTGTAAGGAGATTGTACGTTCTCTTCATGTTTGCGTGGGTTTCCTCTGGATACTCCAGTTTCCTGCTACACAAGGGATGATAATGTCTGTAAAGCGCTGCGGAATATGTAAACATTATATAAGTGAGTAAAATAAATGAAAAAATAAATAAGTGAGAAATACGGTAGTGAGAAAATTTGGGATTGTGTAAATCTGTTGTTCGCAGCTGTGGAAGCATGGAGGTGGGATTCCAGTGCTTCCTGTCATTCCTTCTCACTCAGAGAGCGAATGAAAGCGTGACATTTTTCTTTGCCTTGAGGAGGTGTATATTTTATATGCTCGGCGTGTGGAAAAAAATATTTTCACCTGTTACATCCCCTGCTGCTTTACAATCAATGCTCTGTTTGCATTGAAGTAGCAAGAATGTGCTATTCCTGGGGAGGAAACAACTAAAGCATTGATGATGGGGATGCAGGGGATTTAATAGAAGAAGAATTGTATATATATATATATATATATACAGTCACATTATTATGACCACTTCCCACTCTTGACATTGGCAGCATGTAACTTATGAAGGAAGTCACATGTCATGAGCTGGCTTAGTGGGTATATAAGGTTTGCACACATATCGTTCACTGCTGTCATGGGTAAAAGGAGCGATTTATCAGAGTTGCAAAAAGAGATGATTATTGGCTTTTGAGCCAAGGGCGGCAGTATTTCTGAGACTGCACAGTTTGTGAACTGTTCTCATGCTGCTGTGGTGAAAGTGTATCGCCCGTGGACAAATGGCATCACTGCAAATAAGCAACGTGGAAACAGCAGAGAGGTGAACATCAGTTATGAAGGAGAGAGAGGGTGGATTGACACACTACAGTGGAGCAGCTCACTGCCAAAATGCACTAAACGTGTGTCTAAAGCAACAGTTCAGTGAACCCTACTGCGTATGGGACTCTGAAGCAGATCCATGGTCACTGCACCTCTGCTAATAAAGTTCATTGGCAGAAAAGGGTTCTAGTTTCGGCAATATTGGAATTAAACCTCCACTAATTGGCAAGGGTCGTCTTCTCCGTTGAGTCAAGTCTTCTGCTTCATCGAATTGATGAATGGTGGCATGTCAGGTTAGAAAACAAACAACCTGCAATCATTGCTGGAAGAACATAACCTGGTTGTGGAAGTGTTATGGTCTGGGAAATGTTTTTGTGGCATTCTCAGGGCACACTTATCCATGTGGAAGGCACACTGTCAACCAATTGGGGTATAATCCATCCATGAAGATCACGTGTACAGGCTGATTTTGTTCCCTGATGGGATCTTCCAGCAAGACAATGCAACATTTCTCACAGCTTGAGTACGACCCTGGCACCCTAATTCCCCAGACTTCAACTCAATAAGGTATATGTGGGACCCCTTAATTGTCGTGTTAACTCTATGGATCCTCCCCACCCACCCTCCAGCAGCTGTGGGATGCACTGCAGTCATCATGGCTCCAGATATCTGTGACAACCTACCAGGACCTTATTGAGTCACTCCCAGCCCGTCTAGCTGCTGTCCTTGCTGCACACAGCGGTTACTCTGGTTATTAGCCAGTGGTCATAATAATGTGACTCAACTGTATGTATATATATATAAATATATATATTTGTGTTCGGAGCTACCTGTGACGCGTAGGCTACATGACACGCATACCCTGCAAGGAGTTTATGAAAAGAAGGGCGGGTTGGGAGGGTACGCAGCACCATCGACACACCCAAGGGTCGCGCCTGCCTGGTATAAATGTAGCTATTGACGCCCCTCCCACAAATACAGGCCAATAAATCGGCCTTCATACTTGTGGTCGGGGCTACCTGTGACAGCTGTAGGCTACATGACATGTAACCATCTACCTGCCTAACTAACTAAACTAAGAGCCTTGAATTGTGCCATAACCGCTGCGTAGGAGGAATGCCTAAAAGGGGCAAAAAACCCACAACTAAATGATACAGAATAGATTATAGCAACAACACTAACATGACCAACCTCTCGAATGCAAGAACATCTCTAGACTAGGTTGAGGTATGTACCTATTGAACATGCAGAGCGCCATCAAACTAATTTCCAGATAATATGGGCCAGAACTTTTGTTCCTAGAGGCAGCAGATGCTGCACCTAACCTGAAGGAAAGGCCAGATAGCTGTCGGTTTCAACCTAAAGTGGACACCATCATACAGACATGCCGCACAACTGAGAGATGGTGAGTGGTTACGTGGGAATAGCAACAGAGGACTCTCAAGGTCTCGGTCTGATAAGGCTGCCAGAAACTGCTGAAAGACACGAACCGGGCACCCTGAATGGAATGTCGGACAGAAAATGATTATATTGGGGGCCAAAAAATCGCAACAAAACCAATGCCAGCGAAAGCATCAGAAAAACCAAAAGGTTGATACCGCCGAGGCCTGAGTGACGTGTCAGGTCTGATGTTGTGATACTGCAACCTGATGAAAATGTGACATACCCAACATTCTGAACCTATAACAACCTTTGAAAAAAGCGTCAAGTAGCGAAGCCCGTAACCTAATGGGAAATTCATTACGTAACGTGTAACGTGACTCATTGTATACTAATAATTATTTATTTATTGTTTCATCCTACTACCTGAGCAAAAGATGTAATTGACCACACCAACTGAAAAGCAAAAATGACGTGCAATGACGATTCTGGCTGTGGTAGTATGCTGACACTTTGGCATGCAGTAATATAATATAGAACCCCATTAGTGCCCTGAACTTTTGGGCACTAAAAGGCTGTAAAATAGCCCAGGAAAGGGCTAGAGGGCTGCAAAAGGCAGCAAAATGTAGGTAAATCCCCTGCAAACAAATGTGGATAGGAAAATGACTTAAAATAAAATAAAATAAATAAAAATTAACCAATATCAATTGGCAACTTGGAGGAGGAGTAGGAGGTGGAATAGGAGGTTGGGGTGGCATCAGGTGGGAATGCTATGGGAGTTGATGTTCTCATCACAGCCAAAAGGATTCATGTCTGCCTGTAGTGCCACAGGCCTCATTCACAGACTCAGGGCCATGGCACCCGCAAAGAGGAGAAGCGGTCCCATAACTGCAACACAGGCCTCAGGTCAACCTGCAATGGAACAGGCCATTATCATTTATGTAGGCCCTCACACCCAGACAGAGGAGAGGCAATTTGACAGTAAAAAGAGTTTAATGTCTCTCACCCAGACAGCAAGCAATTAAACTAAATATAGGCCACTGACACCCAGACAATGGGGCGGTCATTAGACAGTAGAAAGAGTTAAATGTCTGCCACCAAGACAGCAAACAAGTATGTGAAATTTAGGCCCCTGACACCCAGACAATGGGGCGGTCATTAGACAGTAAAAGTGTTAAATGTCTGCCATCAAGACAGCAAGCAAGTACGTGAAAGTTAGGCCCCTGACACCCAGACACAGGAGAGAGGTCCCATAGCAGCAAAGAGGCACCATGTCACCCACCAACGGAGAAGGCCACTTTTAGTTATTTAGGTCCCAGCACCCAGACAGAGGAGAGAGGTCCCAAAGCAGACAATCAGGCTTCATGTCACCCACCAATGGAGAAGGCCACTTTCAGATATTTAGGCCCCTGGCACCCAGACGGAGGAGAGGTTCATTCAACTTTGTGTTGCCCCGCAAAATAATCGTAAAATTATGCCTGGTTCATTTTTATGAACGTCAGCTTGTCCACGTTGGCTGTGGACAGGCGGCTGCGTTTGTCAGTAATGACGCCACCTGCCATGCTGAATACACGTTGAGACAAAACGCTGGCCGCCGGGCAGGCCAGCACCTCCAAGGCATAAAGGCTAGCTCTGGCCACGTGGACAATTTGGAGACCCAGAAGTTGAATGGGGCCGAACCGTCAGTCAGTATGTGGAGAGGTGTGCACACGTACTGTTCCACCATGTTAGTGAAATACTGCCTCCTGCTAGCACGTGACGTATCAGGTGGTGGTGCAGTTAGCTGTGGCGTGGTGACAAAACTTTTCCACATCTCTGCCATGCTAACACAGCCCTCAGAGGAGCTGGTCGTGACACAGCTGCGTTGGCGACCTTTCGCTCCTTCTCTGCCTTCGCCTTGGGCTTCCACTTGTTCCCCTGTGACATTTGGGAATGCTCTCAGTAGCCTGTCTAGCAACAAGCGCTTGTACTCGCGCATCTTCCTATCATGCTCCAGTGCAGGAAGTAAGGTGGGCACATTGTCTTTGTACCAGGGATCCAGCAGGGTGGCAACCCAGTAGTCTGCACACGTTAAAATGTGGGCAACTCTGCTGTCGTTGCGCAGGCACTGCAGCATGTAGTCGCTCATGTGTGCCAGGCTCCCCAGAGGTAAGGACAAGCTGTCATCTGTGGGAGGAGTATCGTCATTGTCCTCCGTTTCCCCCAGCCACGCACCAGTGATGGGCCCAAGCTGCGTTGGGTGCCATCCTGCTGTAAACATGCTTCATCCTCATCCTCCTCCAGCTCCTCCTCATCCTCCTTGTCCTCCAGTAGTGGGCCCTGGCTGGCCAAATTTGTACCTGGCCTCTGCTGTTGCAAAAACCTCCTCTAAGGCACTTCTAACAGACTGGCCTTAAAGTGCTAAAAATGACCACTCATCCGCCTCCTCCTCCTCCTGGGCCACCTCCTCTTCCATCATCGCCCTAAGTGTTTTCTCAAGGAGACATAGAAGTGGTATTGTAACGCTGATAACGGCGCTCATCGCCACTGGCCATGTTGGTGGAGTACTTGAAACAGCACAAAAGGTCACACAGGTCTCGCATGGAGGCCCAGTCATTGGTGGTTAAGTGGTGCTGTTCCACAGTGCGACTGACCCGTGCGTGCTGCAGCTGAAACTCCACTATGGCCTGCTGCTTCTCGCACAGTGTCTCCAGCATGTGCAAGGTGGAGTTCCACCTGTTGGGCACGTCGCATATGAGGCAGTGATCGGGAAGGCCGAGTTACGCTGTAGTGCAGACAGGCGAGCAGCGGCAGGATGTGAACACCGAAGCGCGCACAGATGACCCGCACTTTATGCAGCAGCTCTGACATGTAAGGGTAGTTGTGAATGAACTTCTGCACCACCAAATTCCAGCTAGTCCCAGAGCTGCGACGAGATTTCTCCCATTATCGCACACCACCCGGCCGGGCTTGAGGCCCACCGGCAGCAACCACTCGTCGG
>JAKVIS010006071.1:0-10881 GCA_033119425.1 Bufotes viridis
AGTTACGTATTGCTTATTTTTATGTTTACGAGCGTTCATCAGAGGTTGGAGTCATGATATATATTTTTATAGAGCAGGTCCTTACGGACGCGGCGATACATAATATGTATACCTTTTTTTACTTATTTTGATTTTACACAATAATATCCTTTTTGAATGAAAAAAAAAACATGTTTTAGTATCTCCATAGTCTGAGAGCCATATATTTTTCAGTTTTTAGGCAATTGTCTCAGGTTGGGTATCATTTTTGCGGGATGAGGTGACGGTTAGATTGGCACTATTTGGGGGGTCATATGACTTTTTGATCGCTTGCTATTACACTTTTTGTGATGTAAGGTGGCAAAAAAATGGCTTTTTTACAAAGTTTTTATTAAAATTTTTTACAGTGTTTACTTGAGGGGTTAGGTCAGGTGATATTTTTATAGAGCAGATTCTTACGGACGTGAAAATACCCAATATGTCTACTTTTTAATTTTTTTTTTACATTTAACACTAAAAAGCATTTTTGAAACAAAAAAAATCATGTTTTAGTCTGAGAGGCATAGTTTTTTTATTTTTTGGCAAATTGTTTTAGGTAGGGGCTCGTTTTTTGCGGGATGAGATGGCGGTTTGATTGGTACTATTTTGGGAGGCAAACACCTTTTTGATCGCTTTGTATTACACTTTTAGTGATGTAAGGTGCCAAAAAATGGCTTATTTACACCATTTTTTGGTTTTTTTTTTTATGGCGTTCACCTGAGGAGTTCAGTCATGTGATATTTTTATAGAGCAGGTTTTTACGGACGCGGCGATACCTAATATGTGTAGTGTATTTTTATTCAGTGATATGTGTTTTTTCATTTTTACTTTTTTTCCCTTTTTACATTTATTTTTGACCCAGACCCACTTGGTTCTGAAAGATCCAGTGGATCTGGTGTCTGTATAATACAGTACAGTACACTATATAGTGCACTGTACTGTATTTTGTACTTTAGAAAGTCTGAATAGACCTTTAGCATGTCTATTCAGACTTTCAGCACCATGGAGAGCAGGGCGCTTCTGAAAGCGTCCTGTCTCCATGGCAACCATCACCCGCTGCCATAACTGGGCAGGGGTGACCGTGATATGGAAGGGGTTAAACGGCTGGCATCTGATCAAGCACAGATGCCAGCCGTTTCTATCAGAGTGTCAGCAATGTGCTGACACTCTGATAGACCCACTAGACACCAGGGAAACTTATCAGAGGAGGTGGGCGGGGATCGCAATCGCGATCCCGCCCGCCGCACCCGCCCGCCTCCCGCACCGCCTCCCGCTGCCCGCAACCACCCCCTGCACCCCGCAGCCACAATATGATTGGGGGCTGCAGGGGGTTAAAATAAACAGTTTGGGGGCATTAACTCTCTGATCCCGCGGTCATAGACCGCGGGGATCAGAGATCACATGAGCGCTGCAAACCGCAGGTCTGAATTGACCTGCGGTTTGCAGCGATCGCCATATGGGGGTCACAGGACCCCCTGGGCATTGTAGCAAGGTACCTGCTGAATGATTTCAGCAGGTACCTTGTTCGATCACTGCCATCTGAGCAGCAGTGATCGGAACAACTCATGATGTACCGAGTACGTCATGTGTCCTAAAGGGTTAAACACCCTTAATGACCAGGTCACTTTTTACAATTCTGCACTACGCTACTTTCACCGTTTATTGCTCGGCCATACAACTTACCACCCAAATGAATTTTACCTCCTTTTCTTCTCACTAATAGAGCTTTCATTTGGTGGTATTTCATTGCTGCTGACATTTTAACTTTTTGCTATTAATCAAAAATGACCGAATTTTTGCAAAAAATGACATTTTACACTTTCTGTTGTAAAATTTTTCCAAAAAACTACATTTCTATATAATTTTTTTCTATAAATGTATTGTTCTACATGTCTTTGATAAAAAAAAATCCAATAAGTGTATATTTATTGGTTTGGGTAAAAGTTATAGCGTTTACAAACTGTGGTGCAAAAAGTGAATTTCGGCATTTTGAAGCAGCTCTGACTTTCTGAGCACCTGTCATGTTTCTTCAGGTGCTAGAATGTCAGGATAGTATAAATACCCCCAAATGACACCATTTTAGAAAGAAGACACCCCAAAGTATTCGCGGAGGGGCATGGTGAGTTCATGTATCATTTCATTTTTTTCACAAGTTAGCGGAAAATGACACTTTCTGAGGAAAAAAATAATAATAAAGTTTCCATTTCTGCTAACTTCTGGCAAAAAAAAAATAAATCTCAGACAGGCTCACTATGCCCCTCAGTGAATACCTTGGGGTGTCTACTTTCCGAAATGGGGTCATTTGTGGGGTGTGTTTACTGTTCTGGAATTTTGGGCGGGGCAAATTTGTGAGCATCCCTGTAAAACCTAAAGGTACTCATTGGAATTTGGGCCCCTTTGCGCACCCAGGCTGCAAAAAAGTGTCACTCATGTGGTATCGCCGTACTCAGGAGAAGTAGGGCAATGTGTTTTGGGGTGTATTTTTACATATACCCATGTTGGGTGAGAGAAATATCTCTGTAAATTGACAACTTTGTATAAAATTTTTTGAAAAGTTGTCGTTTACAGCGATATTTCTCACACAAAGTATGGGTATATATAAAAATACACCCCAAAACTCATTGCCCTACTTCTCCTGAGTGCGGCGATACCACATGGTGACACTTTTTGCAGCCAAGATGCAAAGGGCCCAAATTCAATGAGTACCTTTAGGATTTCACAGGGCATTTTTACGCATTTGGATTCTCACGCTTTAGGACCCCTAAAATGCCAGGGCAGTATAAATACCCCACATGTGACCCTATTTTGGAAGAAGACACCCCAAGGTATTCCGTGAGGGGCATGGCGAGTTCACAGAAAAAAAAAAATTTTGACACAAGTTAGCGGAAATTGATATATTTTTTTTTTACAAAGTCTCATATTCCACTAACTTGTGACAAAAAATAAAATTTTACATGAACTCACCATACCCCTCACGGAATACCATGGGGTGTCTTCTTTCTAAAATGGGGTCACATGTGAGGTGTTTGTACTGCCCTGGCATTTGAGGGTCTCCGCAATCATTACACGTATGGCCAGCATTAGGAGTTTCTGCGATTCTACTTATATTGAACATACGGGTAATGAGATTTTTTTTTTCCGTTCAGCTTCTGGGCTGAAAAAAAAAAAAATGAACGGCACAGATTTTTTCATTCGCATTGATCAATGTCAAAATCAGTGACTGCGGTGCGGTGGGCTGGGCGCTAGCTACCTAACAAGTAGCTAGCTAACTGGCGGTGATAAGGGACCCTTATGCCCCATTCACACGTTCGCAATTCTGTTTGCGGAACGGAATTGCGGACCCATTCATTTCTATGGAGACAGACTTTGTCCCGCTCGGATCCGGAATTGCGGATCCGCACTTCCGAGTCTGCACTTCCGTTCTGCAAAAATATAGAACATGTCCAATTCTTGTCCGCAATTGCGGACAAGAAAAGGCATTTTCTATATAGTTCTGGCAATGTGCGGATCTGCAAAATGCGGAAAGCACATTGCCATCATCCGTGTTTTGCGAATCCGCGGATCCGTAAAACACATATGGACATGTGAATGGAGCCTTACAGGGGGGTGATCAGTGACAGGGGGGTGATCAGGGAGTCTATATGGGGTGATCAAGGGTTAAAAAGGGGGGTAATAAGTGACGGGGGGGGGGGTAGTGTGGTGCTTGGTGCTACTTTACATAGCTACCTGGTCCTCTGGTGGTCGATCGATGGGACCACCAGAGGACCAGGTAGCAGGTATCAGGGCCGGGCTGAAACAGAGGCTGGGGAGGCTCCAGCCTCAGGGCGCTCCAGCCTCAGGGCGCAGGCAGGGGCCGGCCAGAGGGAGAGGGACTGACAGGGGGGAACCGCTCAGCGCTCCGTCCTGTCATTCCCTGAGCCGGGCCCCGTCAGAGCGCTCCTCTCACCTCCATTATGGTCAGTGCTTCAGGCCTCCAGCATCAGGCCCTGCTGCCTCTAACTAGAAACACAGTAAGCAGGTGGGCGGAGCCTAACGGACCTCAGTTAGGCTCCGCCCACCTGCTTAATGTGTGGCAGCGCTGGGGCCTGATCTCAGAAGCCTGGAGCAGTGAACATAATGGAGGTGAGAGAGCGCTCTGACGGGCCCGGCATTAGTACAGTGAAAATGCCGGGCCCCTTACATGAAGTCTGTGACAACATGGGGGGCAGAAAGAGCATGACAACATGGGGGTATAAAGAGCATGAAAAGATGGTGGTGAATGACAGGGGCCAGAAAAAGCATGACAAGAAGAGGGATTATGACAAGAGGGGGAGAATGACAAGAGGGGAGAGCATGACAAATTACTATCTGGGGGCACTGTTGTGTGGTTGAGGGGGGTGTGGAGGACATTACTGTGTGGGGGGCAGTGTGGCAGACATTACTGTGTGGGGGCCAGTGTGGCGGACATTACTTTGTGGGGGGCAGTGTGGCGGACATTACTGTGTGGGGGCAGTGTGGTGGACATTACTGTGTGGGGGCAGTGTGGCGGACATTACTGTGTGGGGGGCAGTGTGGCGGACATTACTGTGTGGGGGGCAGTGTGGCGGACATTACTGTGTGGGGGCAGTGTGGCGGACATTACTGTGTGGGGGGCAGTGTGGCGGACATTACTGTGTGGGGGCAGTGTGGCGGACATTACTGTGTGGGGGCAGTGTGGCGGACATTACTGTGTGGGGGCAGTGTGGCGGACATTACTGTGTGGGGGCAGTGTGGCGGACATTACTGTGTGGGGGCAGTGTGGCGGACATTACTGTGTGGGGGCAGTGTGGCGGACATTACTGTGTGAGGGGCAGTGTGGCGGACATTACTGTGTGGGGGCAGTGTGGCGGACATTACTGTGTGGGGGCAGTGTGGCGGACATTACTGTGCGGGGGCAGTGTGGCGGACATTACTGTGTGGGGGCAGTGTGGCGGACATTACTGTGTGGGGGCAGTGTGGCGGACATTACTGTGCGGGGGTAGTGTGGGGGCACTACTGTGTGGGGGCAGTGTGGCGGACATTACTGTGTGGGGGACACTACAGTGTGGGGTGGCATTATACAAAAGCTCTGCAGATGCAACTCCCATGTATTGGGTCACCAGAATTTGGGTGGTCATTCACTAAATGAACCCTATTATGGGGAGAATCTGTGGATGACACATATTTGTCATCCACAGACACCCCCACCCCCCAAAACAGGGTTAATTTACTGAATGACCACCAATAAAAGAGGTGGGGGTCACATATGCTATTTCATAATGACAGCAGGGCCCGTGCAGTGACTGCATTCTACTACACCCCCATCCGGCCCCCCCGCTCACTGGATATAATCTGATTAACTATATAACTGTAGTAAATCACTACAGTTATATAGTTAAAATTATATACAGTGTGGGGGGGTGGGGGGGGGGTGTAGTAGAATACAGTCACTGCACAGGGGCCCCGCTGGCGCTGTCATCAAAAAAGCAGATACAACCCCACAGCCTCACCCCTTTTATTGGGGGTCACTCCTACACGGACCCTGTTATGGGGAGGGGGGGATCTGTGGATGACACATATTTGTCATCCACAGATTCCCCAATAACAGTGTCATCCATCACAGATCCCCCATAGCAGTGTCATCCACAAGTTGGAAGGGGGGGGGGCGCACTTGGGCAGCTCAGCCTCTGTTGGTGGTGGACCTTGTCCCAGCCCTGGTAGGTATATCAGACACTGTTAACAAAACAGCATCTGATATACCTCTTTGATGCTTTGATGCAGGGGCGGACTGAGAACCCTCAGGGCCCCCGGGCAAAATTAATCAAGGCCCCCTTCCAGGCCCCACAAATGCCCTAACTCCAGCCACGCCCATGTTATACCTCCAGCCACATCTATATCCCGCCTCCACTACCTGGTCACACCGCCATCGTTATGCCTCTGATGCCATCACTACAGAAATACAGGGCACTTACCTATTACGTCCAGTGACGTCTCCTTTGATGTAGATGTTTTCTGTTCTCGTCTTCTCTCACTTTCAGACCAGACCGCCATGTTGTCGCCATTTTCCATCTCTGCAGTTTAACAAAAAAATTCTTAGTTTACTACTTTTCCATCATCCTCCCATCTTCTGGACAAATCATCCTACTACCCCCAATACTACACTGCAGAAACAGATAATACCCCTGGTAATACTAGTACCACACAGAGCCCCCATATAAAATACCCATTCTTTGTGGCCTCAGTAGAAGCCCCCAGAGTGCCCCATAATAATGTGCCAGTAATAAGTGCCTCTCTTGTGCCTCTCCCCATGTGCCAGTAATAAGTGCCTCTCTTGTGCTTCCCCCATGTGCCAGTAGCCCCCCATATGTGCCAGTAGTCCCTCTTATGTGCCAGTAGTCCACTTAAGTGCCAGTAGCCGCCCCCTTATGTGCCAGTAGCCGCCCCCCATATGTGCCAATAGCCCCTCCTTATGTGCCAGTAGCCCCCTTATGATCCAGTAGCCCCCTTATGTGCCATTAGCCCCCATATGTGCCATTAGTCCCCCTTATGTGCCAGTAGTCCCCCTTATGTGCCAGTAGCTGCCCCCTTATGTGCCAGTAGCTGCCCCCTTATGTGCCAGTAGCTGCCCCCTTATGTGCCAGTAGCTGCCCCCTTATGTGCCAGTAGCCGCCCCCTTATGTGCCAGTAGCCGCCCCCTTATGTGCCAGTAGCCACCCCCTTATGTGCCAGTAGCCGTCCCCTTATGTGCCAGTAGCCTCCCCTTATGTGCCAGTAGCCTCCCCCTTATGTGCCAGTAGCCTGTCCCCCTTATGTGCCAGTAGCAGCCCCTCAAGTGCCAGTAGCAGTCCCCTCAAGTGCCAGTAGCAGCCCCCTCAAGTGCCAGTAGCAGCCCCCTCAAGTGCCAGTAGCAGCCCCCTCAAGTGCCAGTAGCAGTCCCCCTCAAGTGCCAGTAGCAGCCCCCTCAAGTGCCAGTAGCAGCCCCCTCAAGTGCCAGTAGCAGCCCCCTCAAGTGCCAGTAGCAGCCCCCTCAAGTGCCAGTAGCAGCCCCCTCAAGTGCCAGTAGCAGTCCCCCTCAAGTGCCAGTAGCAGTCCCCCTCAAGTGCCAGTAGCAGTCCCCCTCAAGTGCCAGTAGCAGTCCCCCTCAAGTGCCAGTAGCAGTCCCCCTCAAGTGCCAGTAGCAGTCCCCCTCAAGTGCCAGTAGCAGTCCCCCTCAAGTGCCAGTAGCAGTCCCCCTCAAGTGCCAGTAGCAGTCCCCCTCAAGTGCCAGTAGCAGTCCCCCTCAAGTGCCAGTAGCAGTCCCCCTCAAGTGCCAGTAGCAGTCCCCCTCAAGTGCCAGTAGCAGTCCCCCTCAAGTGCCAGTAGCAGTCCCCCTCAAGTGCCAGTAGCAGTCCCCCTCAAGTGCCAGTAGCAGTCCCCCTCAAGTGCCAGTAGCAGTCCCCCTCAAGTGCCAGTAGCAGTCCCCCTCAAGTGCCAGTAGCAGTCCCCCTCAAGTGCCAGTAGCAGTCCCCCTCAAGTGCCAGTAGCAGTCCCCCTCAAGTGCCAGTAGCAGTCCCCCTCAAGTGCCAGTAGCAGTCCCCCTCAAGTGCCAGTAGCAGTCCCCCTCAAGTGCCAGTAGCAGTCCCCCTCAAGTGCCAGTAGCAGTCCCCCTCAAGTGCCAGTAGCAGTCACCCCTCAAGTGCCAGTAGCAGTCACCCCTCAAGTGCCAGTAGCAGTCACCCCTCAAGTGCCAGTAGCAGTCACCCCTCAAGTGCCAGTAGCAGTCACCCCTCAAGTGCCAGTAGCAGTCACCCCTCAAGTGCCAGTAGCAGTCACCCCTCAAGTGCCAGTAGCAGTCCCCCCTCAAGTGCCAGTAGACGCCCCCCCTCAAGTGCCAGTAGACGCCCCCCCTCAAGTGCCAGTAGACGCTCCCCCTCAAGTGCCAGTAGCTGTCCCCCGAAAAAAAACACTTATACTTACCTCCAGCGATGCAACGCAGGCCTCTTCCAGCCTGTGTCTCAAGCTGTACTGCTCCAGCGGCGCGATGACGTCATCACGCCGCCTGCACCGGCCTCTGATAGGCTGCCGGCCTAGTGCTGGCAGCCTATCAGAGGAACAGGGAGAGGACACGCCTCTCCCTCCTCTGCCGCTGCACAATACAGATGACTGGAGATGAAGCGCTCATCTCCTGATGTCCCCTGCCGCCGCGTCTGCCCTGGGGACGGGCCCCCTACTGGCCACGGGCCCTCGGTCCATGCTCGAGTGCCCTAATGGTCAGTCCGCCCCTGCTTTGATGGCAGGCTGCAGTACAACTGCTGAGGCGTGATCGTTCCCGGCAAATCTCGCCTCTCGCGAGATGACGCGCCGCCGCATTAAGGAGGAGCAAGCCTGCCGCCTGGATGCAGCTCTGCATTAGGCGGTTGGCAGGCGGTTAATTTCCGGCAGAGATAAAGGTGCTCTGGCTGGCTTTAACACATCCTTCCCCTAGCAGGGGGTACTCTGTACTCACTTCTCACTAGCTAAACTCCTCCCTAGAGGGAGAGAATAGAATGGAAAGAAGGTTACATTCCAGATAGCTCTGCCATATATGCCGCCATCTGCTGGTGAACCAGGTACATTACCCTTGAACAGTTAATAAGAAATATGAATACACAATGTGTAGAACCTGGAAATAAATACATAGAATGACATTAGGTTAATCATTGGAGACAGTGGCGAGGTGTAGAAATGGTAATGCACCTCTGGGGCGTTCCAAGTTCAGTTCCAAGTTTTAAAGTTGTTTTCCACTTTAAAAATCAACTGCTGAAGTTATTCAACAAAGTCTCGCGCAACTTCACGAATAGCTAACTTCGGCTCATCGGAGCCCGTATATTCTGATACTGTACAGAGATGGATCTCCGTACAGTATCAAACCGAAGTTTTAAACAAAGCGACTTTGGACGTAGCATCCAAAGCTCGCTTCGCTCATCACTAGTGGCAACCCTAAGTGCAGCATCGCGTAAAAGGGGCGGAACTTCCTTAAAAGAGGAACGGAATTTTAAAAGGGGGCATGGCAGTTAATAAGAAAATCTGGCAGTGCGGCATCTCAGGCCGCATCACTGTTCTCAGAGGAGTCATCTGAGGCTCCTGGGCCCCAATGCTAAATCTGCAATAATATCTGTCATTTCTATCTGGAATAGTTATGTCTGTATAGCACTTACCAACATTTCAGTTAGTAAAATTGGGGCATATAAACCTCACCCTCAGGCATGCTCTCAAAACATCCGGAAGCGCCAATTTATGGGCAAGGTTTTGTTTAACCTTATTTTCGGCCCGGGACAGTGCGAATTTGATGGGACTGTCTCTGAAAGTCAGGGACAGTCCTGGCAAATTTGGGACAGTTGACAAGTATGCTGTATGGTCATTGATAGATTGAGTCATTTTGAACCACACAAAGATCAAAAACATCTTCATTTTGCTTAATAGCACCATATTATCTTTCAGAAAAATGTAAAAAATAAATAAATAAATAAAACTCAATTCAAAATTGTACCTGTTCTGTCCTTTATAAACATTTGTTATCACATCCCACAGCTAAATGTACAGCAGTGGCCATACTGGGTTAACCCTAATGGTAAATGGCCAGGCATCAGAAGCGTCACCTTACCTGGCACTGTGATCCCATGCTAGCAGCGTACATTGCACTCTCGGCACATGTGCAGTAGTCTTCTGTGTGGCGGGGGTCGGACAATGAAATCTACTGCACATCCACCAAGGGTGGGCTGCACGATGCAGGCACAGGATTAAAGGGCCAGGCGACATGACGCTTCTGATGTCTGGCCCTGTCAGTCAAGTAGAGGAGGCAGAGTCTAGCACTGCAGATGACTGGAGTTAAAGGATAACTGTCATTTATTTATTTATTTTAGTGTAAAGTATAGGTAACATTTTTGCAATAGACTTTATTTAGCCAAAATGTTTATTTTTGGTAGAAAACTGGGGCTGAAATAGCCCTTAGCAGCACTCTCTGAAATAAGCGTTGCTAAGGGCCATCCATCTCCTATTAGAAAAGGGGAGACGGGCTGTGCAGGCGCTGTGTTTCTGCCTCACATGCTCCCCTGGTGGGCACAGGAGTCTTAGGAGGTAAAATTATATTTATATTCTCCCTCTCTAGGTAATCTAATGCTCCGGTACATTCACTGACCTGCGATCCCTGTGATAGTAAATCATGAAGCAGCCGCCGGCTCACTGCGCACAGTGCTTCTACTTCCGGCGGCTGCTTCATGAGTTTTAACTTTAACTCCTTAGACTCCTCAATAATGCCACAATAAGGCTACATTCACAAGACCATATGGGTTTTGCGGTCCGCAAAACACGGATCCACAAAAATACGGATGACGTCTGTTTGGCATACGTATTGCATCTGTAGTGTCCAGGAGTGCCATTACCACTTCTTTTTGGCACCTTGCTACCATTTCCTATGTGCTAATTAGTGATGTCGCGAACATAAAATTTTCAGTTCGCGAACAGCGAACGCGAACTTCTGCAAATGTTCGCGAACGGGCGAACCGGGCGAACCGCCATAGACTTCAATTGGCAGGCGAATTTTAAAACCCACAGGGACTCTTTCTGGCCACAATAGTGATGAGAAAGTTGTTTCAAGGGGTCTAACACCTGGACTGTGGCATGCCGGAGGGGGATCTATGGCAAAACTCCCATGGAAAATTACGTAGTGGACGCAGAGTCGGGTTTTAATCCATAAACGGCATAAATCAACTAACATTCCTAAATTGTTTGGAATAACGTGCTTTAAAACATCCAGTTTGTGTATACGATCAGGTATGATGTTGTATCGATCAGGTAGTGTAAGGGTTACGCCCGCTTCACTGACATTGACAGACCAAACTCCCCTTT
>JAKVIS010006072.1:0-11002 GCA_033119425.1 Bufotes viridis
TCTTGTGGGATCCATGCCTGGTTCATTTTTATAAAAGTCAGCTTGTCCACGTTGGCTGCGGACAGGCGGCTGCATTTGTCAGTAATGACGCCCCCTGCCGTGCTGAATACACGTTCAGATAAAACGCTGGCCGACGGGCAGGCCAGCACCTCCAAGGCATAACATGCTAATTCTGGCCACGTGGACAATTTGGAAACCCAGAAGTTGAATGGGGCCGAACCATCCGTCAGTACGTGGAGTTGTGTGCAGATGTACTGTTCAACCATGTTAGTGAAATGTTGCCTCCTGCTAACACGTTCCGTATCAGGTGATGGGGCAGTTAGCTGTGGCGTGGAGACAAAACTTTTCCACATTTCTGCCATGCTAACCCTGCCCTCAGAGGAGCTGGCCTTGACACTGCTGCGTGGGCGACCTCTAGCTCCTCCTCTGCCTTCGCCTTCCACCTGTTCCCCTGTGACAGTTGGGAATGCTCTCAGGAGCGCGTCTACCAGTGTGCGCTTGTACTCGCGCATCTTACTATCACGCTCCAGTGCATGAAGTAAAGTGGGCACATTGTCTTTGTACCGTGGATCCAGCAGGGTGGCCACCCAGTAGTCAGCACATTTTAAAATGTGGGCAACTCTGCTGTCGTTGCGCAGGCACTGCAGCATGTAATCGCTCATGTGTGCCAGGCTCCCCAGAGGTAAGGACAAGCTGTCCTCTGTGGGAGGCGTATCGTCATCATCCTCTGTATCCCCCCAGCCACGCACCAGGGATGTGCCTGCGCTGTGCTGGGTGCCACCCCGCTGTGAACCTGCTTCATCCTCATCCTCCTCCACCTCCTCCTCATCCTCCTCGTCCTCCAGTAGTGGTCCCTGGCTGGCCACATTTGTACCTGCCCTCTGCTGTTGCAAAAAACCTCCCTCTGAGCCACTTCTAACAGACTGGCCTGAAAGTGCTAAAAACGACCCGTCATCCTCCTCCTCCTCCTCCTGGCCCTGGCCCACCTCCTCTTCCATCATCACCCTAAGCGTTTTCTCTAGGAGACATAGAATTGGTATCGTCACGCTGATAACAGTGGCATCGCCACTGGCCATGTTGGTGGCGTACTCTAAACAGCGCAACAGGGCACACAGGTCTCGCATGGAGGCCCAATCATTGGTGGTGAAGTGGTGCTGTTCCGCAGTGCGACTGACCCGTGCGTGCTGCAACTGAAACTCCACTATGGCCTGCTGCTGCTCGCACAGTCTCTCCAGCATGTGCAAGGTGGAGTTCCACCGGGTGGGCACGTCGCATATTAGGCGGTGAGCGGGAAGGCCAAAGTTCCGCTATATCGCTGACAGGCGAGCAGCGGCAGGATGTGAATCGCGCACAGACGGCCCGCACTTTATGCAGCAGCTCTGACATGTCTGGGTAGTTGTGAATAAACTTTTGCACCACCAAATTCAGCACATGCGCCAGGCAAGGGATGTGCGTCAAACCGGCTAGTCCCAGAGCTGCCACGAGATTTCGCCCATTATCGCACACCACCAGGCCGAGCTTGAGGCCCACCGGCAGCAACCACTGGTCGGTCTGTTGTTCAATACCCCGCCACAACTCCTGCGCGGTGTGGGGCCTGTCCCCCAAACATAGGAGTTTCAGAATGGCCTGCTGACGTTTACCCCGGGCTGTGCTGAAGTTGGTGGTGAAGGTGTGTGGCTGACTGGATGAGCTGGTGGAAGCAGAGGAGGAGGAGGAGGAAGCCGAGTAGGAGGAGGAGGCTACAGGAGGCAAAGAATGATGCCCTGTGATCCTTGGCGGTGGAAGGACGTGCGCCAAGGAACTCTCCGCCTGGGGCCCAGCCGCCACTACATTTACCCAGTGTCTAGTTAGGGAGATATAACGTCCCTGGCCGTGCTTACTGGTCCACGTATCTGTGGTTAGGTGGACCTTGCCACAAATGGCGTTGCGCAGTGCACACTTGATTTTATCGGACACTTGCATGTGCAGGGAAGGCACGGCTGTCTTGGAGAAGTAGTGGCGGCTGGGAACCACATACTGGGGGACAGCCATGGCCATCAGCTGTTTGAAGCTGTCTGTGTCCACCAGCCGGAATGACAGCATTTCAAAGGCCAGTAGTTTAGAAATGCTGGCATTCAGGCCAAGGGCTCGAGGGTGACTAGGTGGGAATTTGCGCTTCCTCTCAAAGGTTTGAGAGATGGAGAGCTGAACGCTGCTGTGTGAAATAGTGGAGACGCTAGGTGACGGTGGCGGTGGTGGTGGTGGTGTCGGTGGCACATCCTCTGTTTGCTGCTCGGCAGGAGGCAACATTCCTCTCGAGGCGGAAGCCGAGGCAGCAGCGGTAGAGGGAGCAGGGGGAGCCTGAGCGGGTTCCTTGTTTTTATGGTGTGTACTCCACTGCAGTTCATGCTTTGCATGTAGATGCCTGATCATGCAGGTGGTGCTCAGGTTAAGAACGTTAATGCCTCGCCTCAGGGTCTCATGGCACAGCGTGCAAACCACTCTGGTCTTGTCCTCAGCACATTGTTTGAAGAAGTGCCATGCCAGGGAACTCCTTGAAGATGCCTTTGGGGTGCTGGGTCCCTGTTGGCCCTGGCCAATAGCAGGCGAACTCTCTGGACGGCGGCTGTTCTGCTTTTGCCCCCTGCTCCCTCTTTGGCTTCGCTGTTGTCTCGGTCTCACCACTGCCTCTTCCTCTGAACTATTTAAGTCAGCGGCACGACCTTCAGTCCATGTGGGGTCTAAGACCTCATCATCCTCTGCATTGTCTTCCACCCAGTCTTCCTCCCTGACCTCCTCCTGTTCAGTCTGCACACTGCAATAAGAAGCGGCAGTGGGCACCTGTGTTTCGTCATCATCAGACACTCGGTCACTCTGCTGTGGTGGTATTCCCATGCCCTCATCATCTGGATACATAAGTGGTTGTGCGTCAGTGCATGACATGTCTTCCACCGATGGGGAAGGGATAGGTGGACGCCCCTGGAAAACCGTGGGAGCAGAGTCTTCAAACAGAAGAAGAGACTGCTGCATAACTTGAGGCTCAGCCAGTTTCCCTGATATGCATGGGGGTGATGTGACAGACTGATGGGCTTGGTTTTCAGGTGCCACCTGTGCGCTTTCCGCAGAAGACTGGGCGGAAGACAATGTGGTGAACGTGCTGGAAGCACTGTCGGCCACCCAATCGACTAATGCCTGTACCTGCTCAGGCCTTACCATCCTCATAACGGCATTGGGCCCCACCAAATATCGCTGTAAATTCTGCCGGCTACTTGAGGGAGTTGTTTCACTACTTTGTGCGCCTGAGGCCGAACGGCCACGTCCTCTGCCAGCAACAGAGGCTCCACGGACACCACCACGACCGCGTCCCCGTCCCGTAATAGAATGTTTCCTCATTGTTGCAATTCAACTCGCACCATAATAAAATATATTATTATTTAGCCCCAAAATTCCCACACTGGAAGATATAATGCCTTTTGGCGGTATTAATTACAAGAACACTGCTGCTAATTGGACACCAGATTTTTTATAATGCTAGTTTTGGTACATAGATTCCCACACGGGGAAATATAATTCCTTTTTAGAGGAGTGAAAATGTGAGGCCTAGTTTTTCTGGTCTAACAGACACCAGATTGATTAAATTGGCCTTTTTTTCAGCAAAATTACAACACTGGACAATAATGCCTTTTGGCGGTATTAATTACAAGAACACTGCTGCTAATTGGACACCAGATTTTTTATAATGCTAGTTTTGGTACATAGATTCCCACACGGGGAAATATAATTCCTTTTTAGAGGAGTGAAAACGTGAGGCCTAGTTTTTCTGGTCTAACAAACACCAGATTGATTAAATTGGCCTTTTTTTCACCAAAATTACAACACTGGACGATATCATGCCTCTTGGCGGTATTAATTACAAGAACACTGCTGCTAATTGGACACCAGATTTTTTATAATGCTAGTTTTGGTACATAGATTCCCACACGGGAAAATATAATTCCTTTTTAGAGGAGTGAAAACGTGAGGCCTAGTTTTTCTGGTCTAACAAACACCAGATTGATTAAATTGGTCTTTTTTTCACCAAAATTTCAACACTGGACGATATAATGCCTTTTGGCGGTATTAATTACAAGAACACTGCTGCTAATTGGACACCAGATTTTTTATAATGCTAGTTTTGGTACATAGATTCCCACACGGGAAAATATAATTCCTTTTTAGAGGAGTGAAAACGTGAGGCCTAGTTTTTCTGGTCTAACAAACACCAGATTGATTAAATTGGCCTTTTTTTCACCAAAATTACAACACTGGACGATATAATGCCTTTTGGCAGTATTAATTACAAGAACACTGCTGCTAATTGGACACCAGATTTTTTATAATGCTAGTTTTGGTACATAGATTCCCACACGGGGAAATATAATTCCTTTTTAGAGGAGTGAAAACGTGAGGCCTAGTTTTTCTGGTCTAACAAACACCAGATTGATTAAATTGGCCTTTTTTTCACCAAAATTACAACACTGGACGATATAATGCCTTTTGGCGGTATTAATTACAAGAGGACTGCTGGTATTTCAGAGCACCGGAATTGTTAAAATGCTAGTTTTGCTAGATAAATTTCCCACACTGGGAGAAATATTGCCTAAGCCTTTTTACAGTATTAATTACAACAGGAGTGCTTCTTCTGGTCTAACACCAGAATAATTTTATTATTACGGTGAAAGCTTTTTCTAATTTATATTTCTGGCACATAAAAAAAAAAAATATTTCTGGCTGACAGTATTGGACAAAGTAGTGGCACTGGCTAGCCTAGCTGGAACAGCACATTCATGGGATTTGCTATCCAAGTGGGTTACTTTAAGTTTCACCACTGATATATTAAATTTCTTTGCAGTTAGTATGGGTGACACAAGCACAGCCAAACCCCTGATGTAGTATATCTATGAAAAAATCGACTATTACATTAGATTAATGGACATTGTGGCAGCTTTTGCTGTAGCACCACAAGTCCCAAAATGTCCGCCGCCTATCAGCCCAGTAACATGTGCCAGAAAACAGTCTGCCCAGCCAGAAAAAAAATTGACTTTGACTGAGCAGCTGAATCGCTGTTGTTCTGATTCACAGGTGTAGATTTTTAACTTCTTTGGAGCTTTGGTTTACACTCTGTGGCAGCAAGTGCTGGCGCACCACAAGTCCCAAAATGGCCACCGCCGGTCAGCCCAGTTACATGTGCCAGTAAAAATCGCTCTGGCCAGTCTCAACAAAATAGTGACTTTCAGTGAACAGCTCAGCTGAGTTGTTCTGATGCACAGGTGTAGAAAGGTAGATCATTCAATCACTTCTTTATCCCTGCCTATCTCGCCCTCACAGAAGCTGCATCCTCTCCCTACACTAATCAGAGCAGTGTGACGTGCGGCGCTACGTGACTCCAGCTTAAATAGAGGCTGGGTCACATGCTGCACTTGGCCAATCACAGCCATGCCATTAGTAAGCATGGCTGTGATGGGCTCTTAGGGCAAGAAGTAAAACGCTAGCTGATTGGCTGCTGTGCAGCCCTTCAGAAAGCGGGAAGTAATCGATGAAGACCGGACCCGAACCCAAACTTTTTTGAAAATGTCCGGGTTCGGGTCCGTGTCACGGACACCCCAAAATTCGGTACGGACCCGAACGATTTTCGAACTGTTCGCTCAACACTAATGTACAGGCTTCTTCTAAAAGTAATCGTGTTTTCTCTCACTGACAGCATTGGATCCTATTGTAGTCAATAGGGATTCAGAAGCTCTCAGCATTATCTGGCTAGGCCAGATACAGTAACCTCTGTCAGGCTGTTCTTCTGCTGGAAAAGCTCGCCGGATTTCTAAACACTGATGTGAACGTAGCCTAAGGCTTCTTTCACATCTGTGTTGCTATTTTTCTTGTTGTGCTCCATCATATAAGCAGAACAATGAGAAGGAAGGCAATGTGGATCCATTAGTAGCGCAGCATGCTGTACTATTTTGTCCATCATATTCAATGGAATGGTCAGGTACACTAAGCTGCAATTAATTGTAAGCTAGTTTCACAGTAGAGCTAAACTGTTCAGGCAGACTGTTCTGGTAGAGGAACAGCCTGCAGGAGTTCAATGTATCTGGCATAGCTGGATACTACTTTTCCCCGCCGGAGCCCAGTGACTATAATGGGAGCAGGAAGGTATCTGGCCTGTTTCAGGTATTAGTGCCAGACAAAAGATGCTGCTTGCAGCAGGTATTTATTCAGCCAAATCTTGGCACTAATGCTGGAAAACAGTCTGGATCCCAGCCCGATCTCATTGTAGTCAATGGGGTCTGGCGGTGCTATGCCAGATGCAATCAACTCCTCTACTGGAAGAGCCTGCCAGAACAGTTTAGTGTTAGTGTGAAACTAGTCTAAGTAACTTTGCAATAGTTTTTTTTTTTGTAAAAAAAAAAGTGCAATTGGACAGAGTTCACAACAATGCACGGTGACTGTGATATGAAAAATACGTCTGGTTAGTTTTGATACACTTAATAAATTAATTGCCATACTTTTTGTTTGGTCCTATGCATGTATGATGCATAAAAACACATCAGCCAGTACATTTATGATTTTTTTTTTATATAAATTGGTCTTTTAGCTCGCTCCTACACATTAATAGAAATTTGAGTATTGTAGCTTTAAACATTGATTGGCTGTGCAAGCAGAGCCTCATTGAATGGAAATACTGTAGCTGCAGCCCAATGACAGGATGACTGACCCTATCTAAAAGCTCTCTCTCTCTATCCCAACATGGTTGGGATCACTGACAAGGCCCATGTTAGCTTCCTTCTTCATTTACCCTCTCCTGCTGTGCTTTCTTTTAATCTATAAAATGGTGGATACAATTTGAATGATTGCCCATATCAAGTTGTAAAAGTTTGGGATCTATCTATCTATCTATCTATCTATCTATCTATCTGCGTAGCTAATGTCTCACATGCCCTGGTGCAAGAGTTCAGCTTGGTCCCGTGGTAGCGAAGCACATAGCCTTCATGCTATTGAACAGCACTTGACCAGCATGCACTTTCTATAATACTCATGTCTTCTTATGTGACACAAGGACAATGGAACAGAATCTGATTGCTGTCATTTAACTGTTCAAGTGTTGATCACAGCATGCAAAGGAAGATCTTATGGCGAGATCCCCCTATATTACAAGGAAACTCTATTAAGGGTCTTACCTATTATGGCCAGACAGCCCTGTTTGTTTTTTTAAGAACCCCAGGGTTCCATGAATAGAATTCCTCTTGTTGGGGGAAAATATCTAGGTGAAATGAAAAATCCTCTTTCAAATTAAAAAGAAAACTCAGATAAACAAAAGTCATGTTATGAAATTTGGGGAAAATGCATTTTAACAATAAATTAACTTTATAAAATATAAGTCCTGAAAAATCAAATATGATTATTTGGTATCATCAAGTCTATAACAACTTGTACAATAAATGTATAACACCATTTACAATGACTGATGTATGCTGTAAAAAAATCATAAAAACTTTGATAAAATGCTTTTTTGGCAAAACTAACCACAAAAAAAATCTCAAATTGTCCTTCGGAAAAAACAAAAGCCTCTTACAGCTACAAAATGTCAAACAAACAAAAATACTACTGCAGAAAAGCAGAGGAAAAATCAAAAACGTGGCACGATCTTCAAGGGGTTAATGTGTAAGATAACAGTTCAGAGTTATTCTTGCATGACAACACGGATGCCGATTTAAGCAAAATTATCTGCAAAAAATAAATCACTCAAGGGAACCTAATAGTAGGAAAATAAATTCTTTCCCAGATAAATCTCTATTAATTGATTATTCATATCTATTAGTAATACTTAAGATTAGCTTCTTAGATGAAGACCATTCACTGAAGCTGGAAGTGTTGCGCTGGCCGCCACTGACTCTCTCTACTGTGTCCCTCTCTCCTGCCTGTGGCACTCCCCAATGTCTGGCATCCTTGATGGTGTGTGCAGGCTGGCGTCTACGCATTTTCTGTTCTTTAGTTCTATAGGGCACCCACTCAATTGGCCTCTTAATGTTTCCCCAGCCTATAGCTGGCTGTCCCTGGTTATTAAAGGCACCCCAGTAGCAGGGTGCCTGAGCTTTAGATTTCCTAGGCTCTAGTAACCAGCGAAGGTGTATTGTGTGTTCGACTTCCCATGTACCGTTCTCCAGCCTGACTACCGACTCTGACCTCTAGTCGGCTGTCTTGACTCTAGCCCAGTGATGGGCAATGTGCGGCTCTACAGCTGTTGCTAAACTACAACTCCCACCATGCCCTGCAGTTGGCTGATAGCTATAGACAGGCTTTGCATGCTGGAAGTTGTAGTTCTGCAACAGCTGGAGAGCCTCACGTTGCCCATCACTGCTCTAGCCTGTTTCTCAGATTGCCCTACTGCTGCTTACCCTGACCTTATACTTGTCTCAAGGATATACTTTTATGCTGCCTGCTCTGAGCTAGGCCAATATCCAGACATGTTTTTTTTTTTCTGACAGAGCTTTGCACTAGTGTGCCTAACCCCTGGGGGGTCAGCTGCCAACTACAGCGGGACTATCTCAAGTGGTAGAGGCCTGGTAGCTTCCCTGCAATTAAGTCCAGATCCCTGTATAGGGGATACAACATGAATACCAGGGGACTGCCAGGATAATGCCATTAGATTTAGCCCACAGCCAAACCTGTTGGTTGATACAGTGCATCCACACCCACTGCCCATAGTGTAATGAGAATGTTTTCCAATCATATTCATTATGGGGTTACTTGGCTGAAAGGAGGAACAAGGATAAATTCATACATTTTACTGCTCTTTGGGGGCCACAATAGCTAATGTTTAGTGTTGAGCGAACAGTTCGAGCATAGTTCGGGTCCGTACCGAATTTTGGGGTGTTCGTGACACGGACCCGAACCCGAACTTTTTCGTAAAAGTTCGGGTTCGGGTTCGTCGTTCGGCATGTATTTTGGCGCATTTTGAAAGGCTGCAAAGCAGCCAATCAACATGCATCATACTACTTGCCCTAAGATGCCATCGCAGCCATGCCTACTATTGGCAAGGCTGTGATTGGCCAAGTGCAGCATGTGACTCAGCCTCTTTATAAGCTTGTGCGCACGTCGGGACGTGCTCACTCCCGATGTGAATAGAACAGGGATAGACGCAGCTGATGCTAGGGCGAGAATAGGCAGGGATAATTGAATAACTGGCAAATTTCTCTCCTCCACCTGTGATTCATCTGAACAACTGCAGCTGAGCTGCTTTTTTGATAGGGATTGGCTATTTTTAGAGTGGCCAGAGTGATTTTTCCATCCACATGTACCTGGGCTGACCGCCGGCCGCCATTTTGCGACTTGTAGTGCTGCAGCAGAAGCTGCCACAGTGTGCATTCCAAAGCTCCAAACAAGTCAGACATCTACACCTGGGATTCAGACCAATAGCGATTTAGCAGCACAGTCCAAGGCTATTTTTTTAAAGGTTGTGCAGACCATTTTGTGGCACATGTTACTGGGCTGATAGGCGGCGGCCATCTTCCTGACTAGTGCTGCAGCACAATCTCTCCCAACGTCCATTAATCACTTGTAATAGTGGTCTGTGCCATAGAAATCCTACATCAGGGACTTGGGTGTGCTTGTGTCACCCCTACTAATACCAGTCCACCTGTAATCCATACAGTCAAAAGACTGAAAGTATTCCAGTGAGGGAATTTTTTTTATTTAAAAAGGCCAAGTTAGTTTATCTGGCGTTCAATATACTAGATACAGTTAGGCCTGCGTTTCATACATCTGGAATTAGCAAACTAATGTGCTGGGGTTGGGAAAACATATATGTACCCATACTAGAATCTGTCAAAGAAAGCGGTACTCACATATAACAGTCATTCCATCTGTAATCCATACAGTCAAAAGACTGAAAGTATTCCAGTGAGGGAATTTTTTTATTTAAAAAGGCCAAGTTAGTTTATCTGGCGTTCAATATACTAGATACAGTTAGGCCTGCGTTTCATACATCTGGAATTAGCAAACTAATGTGCTGGGGTTGGGAAAACATATATGTACCCATACTAGAATCTGTCAAAGAAAGCGGTACTCACATATAACAGTCATTCCATCTGTAATCCATACAGTCAAAAGACTGAAAGTATTCCAGTGAGGGAATTTTTTATTTAAAAAGGCCAAGTTAGTTTATCTGGCGTTCAATATACTAGATACAGTTAGGCCTGCGTTTCATACATCTGGAATTAGCAAACTAATGTGCTGGGGTTGGGAAAACATATATGTACCCATACTAGAATCTGTCAAAGAAAGCGGTACTCACATATAACAGTCATTCCATCTGTAATCCATACAGTCAAAAGACTGAAAGTATTCCAGTGAGGGAATTTTTTTATTTAAAAAAGGCCAAGTTAGTTTATCTGGCGTTCAATATACTAGATACAGTTAGGCCTGCGTTTCATACATCTGGAATTAGCAAACTAATGTGCTGGGGTTGGGAAAATATATATGTACCCATACTAGAATCTGTCAAAGAAAGCGGTACTCACATATAACAGTCATTCCATCTGTAATCCATACAGTCAAAAGACTGAAAGTATTCCAGTGAGGGAATTTTTTTTTTATTTAAAAAAGGCCAAGTTAGTTTATCTGGCGTTGAATATACTAGATACAGTTAGGCCTGCGTTTCATACATCTGGAATTAGCAAACTAATGTGCTGGGGTTGGGAAAATATATATGTACCCATACTAGAATCTGTCAAAGAAAGCGGTACTCACATATAACAGTCATTCCATCTGTAATCCATACAGTGAAAAGACTGAAAGTATTCCAGTGAGGGAATTTTTTTTATTTAAAAAAGGCCAAGTTAGTTTATCTGGCGTTCAATATACTAGATACAGTTAGGCCTGCGTTTCATACATCTGGAATTAGCAAACTAATGTGCTGGGGTTGGGAAAACATATATGTACCCATACTAGAATCTGTCAAAGAAAGCGGTACTCACATATAACAGTCATT
>JAKVIS010006073.1:0-10979 GCA_033119425.1 Bufotes viridis
TTGATCGCCAGATCATGAGCAAATCTTTCAACATGTTTAAAATCATCATTTGCAGGTGGCAGATCGTGGTGTCTAATCAAACTATGCTGCTGGCAAACAGTGATTCAGTATATCTTTATGGAGAGCTCACTGCTCTTACTATAAAGAATCCTCTTCTATGTTTGTGTAGAAACCTTCTTTCCTCCAGGCGCGAAGAGGATGTCCCTCGTCACAGTCACAGTCCTGGGGATAAATAGATGATGGGAGAGATCTCTGTACTGGACCCTAATATATTTATACATAGTAATTTAAACTCCCCTCAGTCATCTTTTTCAATCGAATAACCCTAATTTTGATAATCTTATAGGGCACTATAGTCCACCCATTTTACTTATTACTTTAGTTGCCCTCCTCTGAACCCTCTCCAGCTCTGCTATGTCTGCCTTGTTCACAGGAGTCCAGAACTGTGCACAGTACTCATGTGAGTCTGACTAGTGATTTGTAAAGTGGTCGGACTATGTTCTCATCACGGGCATCTAGGTCTCTTTGATGCAACCCATTTTTATTTTATTGGCCTTGGCAGTAGCTGCCTGACACTGGTTTCCGCAGCTTAGTTTGCTGTTCACTAACTTTCCTAGGTCCTTTTCCATGTCAGTGTTACCCAGTGTTTCACCATTTAGTATGTACTGGTGACTTGCATTATTCCTTCCCATGTGCATAACCTCACATTTGTCAGTGTTAAGCCTCATCTGCCACTCTCTACCGCAAGCCTCCAATCTATCCAGATCCATCTGTAGCAGTATACTGTCCTCTTCCGTGTTAATTACTTTACGGTTTAGTGTCATCTGCAAAAATCGATATTTTTACTGTGCAGAGTCTTTTACAAGATCATTAATAAATATATTGAAGAGAATAGGGGCCCAGTACTGACCCCTGTGGTACCCCACTGGTGACAGTGACCCAATCTGAGTGTGTACCGTTAATAACCACTCTTGGTTTTCTATCACTGAGCCTGTAACTCTACCCACTTGCAGACATTTTCTCCCAGTCCAAGCATCCTCATTTTATATACTAACATTTTATGAGGTACGAGTGCCAAATGCTTTGGATAAGTCCAGATATCGACATCCATTGATTCACTGCATTCAAGTCTAGAACTTACCTCATCATAGAAAATGATTCAATTAGCTTGACATGACCGATCTCTAATGAAGCCATGCTGATATGGTGTTATTTGCTTATTTTCATTGAGGTACTCTAAGATAGCATCTCTTAGAAAACCTTCAAACTGTTTACCAACGGCAGATGTTAAACTTACCGGTCTATAATTTCCAGGCTCTGTTTTTGGACCCTTTTGAATATTGGCACCACATTTGCTATGCACCAATCCTGTGAAACACTCCCTGTCAGTATAGAGTCCTTAAATATCAGAAATAAAGGTCTGTACTATGACATTACTTATTCTGTTAGGATATGGGAGTGAATGCCATCTGGTTCCGGCGATTTGTCTATGACCACTATAAAACCATTGGTTAAAATTTCGGTTTGGGAATCTAGGAATCTTATTTTATTTAAAATGTGTCTCCTGAAACTATGCCAGCTTTCAATCATTTAAGCAAAAACCAAATTAAAGTCCTCAGCAGTTAAGTATCCCATGTTCACTGCCTTTTCTTGAGCCTTGGTAGGTTGCAAGGATCACGTTTAGAGTAATGGAACGTCCTCCAAACGTTGTACTGAATGCTCATTTCCTTTAGCTAGAGGGGCAATGCTTTCAAACATCTCCCTCTTTTCCAGTGTCAGTGCCACCAGATCCTGATAAATCTGAATGGTGGTACTCTATACTAAAGGGTTGTGGTTTCCCTCTCATTAGCGAGGATGGCAGCAGTGTCACAAAAGCTCAGTAATCTGCAGATAACATCATGCGGCAGGGCCGTAATAATAATAATTTTATTTTATATAGCGCCACCATATTCAGCAGGGCTTTACAAATTCATAGGGTTCATGTACAAAACAAAAGTAACTGGCTAATATACAACTGAAACAATAGGAGTCAGGGCCCTGCTTCGCAAGAGCTTACAATCTATGAGGAATGGGGGTGACACATAAGGTAGTTGATTGTGATAAGTAGGATTCAAGCCATTATTGAACTGACAGTAGTGGGGCCTGCCTTTCGGGTTTGGGACTACTAGAAGATCGTGTTTAGGCCAGAGGAGTTGGTGGGAGAGGTTTAGTTCTGGAAAAGTCATTTTAGGAGGCTTAATAAGCCTGCCTGAAAAGATGTGTTTAAGGTGCGTTTGAAGGTGGAGAAGTTGTGAATTGACCTAATATTCCGGGGCAGCGTATTCCAGAGAGTAGGTGCAGCTCGAGAAAAGTCTTGAAGACGGGAGTGAGAAGTCCGAATTATGGAGGTTAATAATCTTATGTCACTAACATAACAGAGAGCACGAGTAGGATGGTAGCTGGAGCTGAGGGAGGAGATATATGGAGATGCAGCACTGTGGGAGAGCTTTGTGGGTGAGGGTGAGAAGTTTAAACTGTTTTCTGTGGTGGATGGGCAACCAGTGACTGGCACAGACTAGTAGCATCAGTGTAGCGGTTGAATGGATAGATAAGCCTGGCTGCAGCATTTAGAACAGACTGAAGTGGGGACAGTTTAGTGAGAGGAAGACTGATTAGTAATGAGTTGCAGTAGTCAAAGCGAGAATGAATCAGGGCAACAATAAGAGTTATTGCCGTTTCCACCGTAAGAAAAGGGTGATTCCGGTGATATTCTTGAGGTGCAGACGACAAGAGCGTGTAAGTGATTTAATATAGGGATTAGGTGATTGAATAACAAAGGAAAGATCAGAGTCAAATGTGACCCCAAGACAGCGGGCATGTTGCACAGGAGTTATGATAGTGCTGCAGGCCGAAATTTTAATATATAGTGTGGGGAGTCGCTCTGGTAGACAGCGGTGCGGGTGCAGTTTAGAGGCAAAACAGGGAGTCCAGATTGTGCAACAAACAGTGTTTTATTCACACTTGCACACCATAAATGAAAACAGTCTCTTGGTGACAGTTCACACACAACGGAAATAACGTGGCAAAACAAAAACAGGCCAACACAGGTTCAGTCACCTGGGAGGTGTAGGTGCAGGTTCGCACCACGCTGTCGGCCCAGCCGCAGGAGAATCCAGCTTCAGGTAGCCAGGAACAAAACACCTCCTTGCTGAGCTCTTTCCTCCAGGACAGAGAACTCCCAGCCCTGTTAGCAGCTCCAGGATAATCACCACCTCCAGCTGCTGGTGCTGGCTGAGTTTATAAACCCAGCCCAAAAACCCGGACTGGGTCGTGGGGAGTAGGCACCCACCCTACACTTTACCTACTCCCAGTAAGAGCCGGCCCGGATTAGCTTTGCAGCCAAACTAAGTAACAAAGTCTAGCAGCATAAGCTGCTGCAGACAAAAACCCGGACTCTCACCTCACCGAGGCCAGCAACCTCGGTGACACGTACCTGCCATCGCATATGATACCTTGCACCCTCTACACACCCCCTTTGTTCAACCCTGAGGGGTGAACACACGTGAGGCAGTGGACGCGGGACAGGGCATCTGCGTTGCCCTGCAAGCGGCCTGCCCTGTGTTCCACGGAGAATTTGAAATTTTGAAGCGATAGGAACCACCTGGTGACCCGAGCATTCCTCTCCTTGGCCTGACTCATCCATTTGAGGGGGGAATGGTCGGTCACCAGACGGAACCTCCTCCCTAACAGGTAGTAGCGGAGACTTTCGAGTGCCCACTTGATAGCCAGGCACTCCTCTCCACTATACTATATCTGACTCGGGCGGGGCTGAGCTTACGGCTCAGGAAGACAACGGGATGTTCTTCCTCGTTGACCTCCTGCGACAGTACCGCACCGAGGCCTACCTCCGAGGCGTCGGTCTGTACGACAAACTCCTTGTTGAAGTCGGGTGTCACCAAAACCGGGACCCACACAGGGCCGACTTCAACGCGGGAGAAAGCCTCCTCCGCCTTCTCACTCCAGCTAACCCTCCCAGACTTTCGCCCTTCAACAGGTCTGTCAATGGCGCTGCTATTGTGGCAAAGTGGGGCACAAACCTCATGTAGTAACCTACAATCCCCAGGAACGACTTTACCTGCCTGGTGGTGACCGGTCGGGGCCAGTTACGAATGGCCTCTACCTTAGTTACCTGAGGTTTGATGACTCCCGCCCAATTACATATCCCAGATATTTTGTCTCCTCTAACCCTATGGAGCACTTCTTTGGGTTAGCGGTCAGTCCGGCTTTCCTCAGGGCATCCACTACCGCCTGCACCTTGGGTAAATGGCTTTCCCAGTCGGTGCTGTGGATGACTACATCATCTAAGTAGGCCGAGGCGCACCGACGATGTGGTCGCAGCACTATGTCCATTAACCTTGGAAAGTGGCGGGGCGCCATGCAGGCCAAAGGGTAACACCTTGTAGTGATACAGGCCCTGCGTGGGTAACAAATGCGGTTTTTTCCTTAGCCGACTCGTTAAGGGTACCTGCCAGTACCCTTTAGTGAGGTCCAGCACAGAAAATAACGGGCTTGTCCTAAACTTTCAACAAGCTCGCCTACTCGGGCATGGGATACGCGCCAAACTTGGATACTTCATTTAACTTATGAAAGTCGCTGCAGAACCGCAACGCCCCATCCGGCTTGGGTATTAGGACTATGGGACTGGCCCACTCACTTTTCGACTCCTCAATGACATCGAGCTTCAACATTAACTGCACTTCCTCCGCGATGGCCCGCCGCCGAGCCTCGGGTACCCGGTATGGTTTTAACCGGACCTTGGCCTGAGGCTCAGTGACGATGTCATGTCGGATGAGAGTCAGGCGGCCAGGGAGGTCCGAGAACACATCCGTGTTCCGACTGATGAACTCCCTGACTTCCTGAACTTGTTTGGAAGACAGGCTGTCTGCAATTTTTACCGTGGTTACGGCTTCACAGGCCTCGAACTGTGGGGCTGGACCCTTTCACCTGTAGCCCTGGCCGGGGCTGTGGTCGTCGGTCGCGTCCCTATCTTTCCACGGCTTAAGTAATTCACGTGGTACACCTGCTCGGCTTGCGCCGCCCTGGCTGGTGTACTTTGTAATTTACTTCCCTACCTTCTCGATCACCTCATAGGGGCCCTGCCACCTAGCTAGGAATTTGCTGTCCAGGGTGGGTACCAGAACCAAAACCCGATCTCCCGGATTGAAGTCCCGCACTCCGAGCCTGACGATTGTACACCCTACTCTGGGCTTGTTGCGCTGCCTCCATATGCTCCCCGACCAAGGGCAACACCCTTTCCATCCGTTCCTGCATCTGGGCGACATACTCAATGACACTTTTGTGGGGGACAGGCTGTTGTTCCCATGCTTCCTTGGCGATATCCAACAGGCCCCGAGGGTGTCTGCCATAAAGCAGTTCGAAGGGCGAGAACCCAGTAGAGGCCTGGGGTACCTCTCGCACTGCGAACATGAGATAGGGCAGAAGCAGGTCCCAGTCCTTCCCATCTCTAGACACCACCCTTTTAACATATTTTTTAGAGTTTGGTTAAACTCTCTCAACAAGACCGTCTGTTTGCGGATGGTAAACGGACGTCCAGTAACTGCTTTATACGCAACAATTTACACAGTTCCTTCATTACTTTGGACATAAACGGGGTCCCTTGGTCTGTCAGAACCTCTTTGGCAGGCCCACACGGGAAAACATTTCCATTAACTCTTTGGCAATGAGCTTAGCTGAGGTATGTCGCAGAGGCACCGCCTCCGGATACCGAGTGGCATAGTCGAGAACTACCAGAATGTGTTGATGGCCCCTGGCAGACTTTGGTACCGGCCCAACTAGATCCATAGCGATTCGCTCAAACGGGACCTCAATAATTGGAAGAGGTACCAGAGGACTACGAAAATGTGGCTGGGGGCTATTTATCTGACAGGTCGGACAGGACTTACAATAATTTTCTACCTCCTTGAACACACCGGGCCAATAAAACCGCTGCAGTATGCGGTCCTGGGTTTTCTGCCACCCCAGGTGTCCCCCAAGAACATGCTGGTGGGCAAGCTCCATGACAAGCTTGGCGATACGCTGTGGGCACCACCAACTGTTCAACAGGTTCACCTCGGATTTGGTTCACCCGATACAACATATCCTGCAGAACAATAAATCGTGGGAACATTAATTCAGCCCCTGGTTTCTGGGGTTTACCATCAATTTCCAGCACATTCTCCCAGGCCCTGGTTAGGGTTTGGTCCCGGTGTTGTGCGGTCCCAAAATTTTCCCCGGAGACATTGAGGTCTGCCAACTCAGGTCCCGGTGGCAAGTCCTCCGTGTCTCCCACCATTACACTCAGTGGGGTTGTCTCCCACTACCGCTGCAGCAGTGGTCACCCCTACCGCTGGCCCCTTCAGACTCGGGCTCCCAGGGTTCTGGCCCTCCAGGGGTATCAGGCCACTCTGCTAGGGTTACCCCTGTCTCAGGGCTATTAGTCACTTTCATCTCCGGCCACAGTGACGGAAAACCAGGGAAGTCTCTCCCAACTATTAGTTCATAGGGCAGCTTTGTGGAGATCGCCACTTCACAAGTCCAGGTGCCGACCGCCGTGGACAGAGACATTACAGCAGTGGGATAGTCCTTTAAGTCTCCGTGTATGCACACCACACCAACTTTCCGGCCCGTATACTGGGTGGGCTGTACCAGGGCAGCACTTACCAGGGTTACCAGGCTCCCTGAGTCCAACAGCGCCACTGCCAGGTTATCCCCGACTTGCACCTGGCACAGATGACGACTGTCTATTGTCTCGGGATGCCGGTCGCACACAGTCTCCGGGCATACATGGAAGCCCGGTACCCATAATTAGTCTCCATGGGTTCCCCCACTGTGGACAGTTGGCCCTTATGTGTCCAGGCTCCCGACACTGCCAGCAGACCACTGGGGACGGATCTGCAAGAGGTACATCCCGGGCGGGTTTGGCCGGCCGCGGACTGGGGTGGAGATTTCCGGGTTTGACTGGCCCTCCCAAAAGAACCCCCTGCAGGTTTCTGGTGGCCTCATATCGCTCCACCAGGTCGACCATCTCAAGGGCATTGGTGGGGATACCTGGCCGATCCAGTGTTGAAGGGGTAAGGCAAGGCCCTCCAAAACATGTCAGCCAGCAGCCGGTCCAGCATAGCAGCCGGACTTAGTACCTCAGGCTGCAGCCATTTTTGCAACCGGTGCAGCAACTCATAGTACTGCGGCCTGGCGGGTTCAGCCACTTTAAAGTCCCACTGGTGGACACGCTGAGCCCGGACCAACACGCTTACCCCCAGTCTGGCCAGGATCTCCCCTTCACCGTGGAATAGTCAGCAGCCTGGTCGTCTGCCAAATCAAAAAACTTGCTGGGGTCCGGATGCCAGGAACGGAGCAACCACCTCGGCCCACTGGTCACGGGGTAACTTTTTCCTCACGGCGACCTTCTCAAAGACCGCTAGGTATGTCTCCACGCCGCCTGCGGGGGTCATCTTTGGGATCGCCGCACGGACCGCTTCCGGGCATCATGGACGTGGTGGGACGCTCCTGCCGCCTGTAATGCCATCACATGTTGTAGCAGTAACTGGTTGGTCTCCCGCTGCTGCACGTTAGCTTCTACGAGAGCCTTCACAGCAGCCTCCATGTTGCCAGAGATCACAGGCTGCAACTTTGCCGGCCTAATATAGGACATCTCACTTTTGCTCAGCACAAAACAAAGTTCGGCGCTCACGCCAGCCTCACTGCGCATGCCCGCATCCGACACCAAATGTGGGGAGTCGCTCTGGTAGACAGCGGTGCGGGTGCAGTTTAGAGGCAAAACAGGGAGTCCAGATTGTGCAACAAACAGTGTTTTATTCACACTTGCACACCATAAATGAAAACAGTCTCTTGGTGACAGTTCACACACAACGGAAATAACGTGGCAAAACAAAAACAGGCCAACACAGGTTCAGTCACCTGGGAGGTGTAGGTGCAGGTTCGCACCACGCTGTCGGCCCAGCCGCAGGAGAATCCAGCTTCAGGTAGCCAGGAACAAAACACCTCCTTGCTGAGCTCTTTCCTCCAGGACAGAGAACTCCCAGCCCTGTTAGCAGCTCCAGGATAATCACCACCTCCAGCTGCTGGTGCTGGCTGAGTTTATAAACCCAGCCCAAAACCCGGACTGGGTCGTGGGGAGTAGGCACCCACCCTACACTTTACCTACTCCCAGTAAGAGCCGGCCCGGATTAGCTTTGCAGCCAAACTAAGTAACAAAGTCTAGCAGCATAAGCTGCTGCAGACAAAAACCCGGCTCTCACCTCACCGAGGCCAGCAACCTCGGTGACACGCACCTGCCATCGCATATGATACCTTGCACCCTCTTACAATAGTTTAGGTGGGTTAGTAGATGGGGGAAAGACAAGAAGTCTCAGTTCTTGAGAGGTTCAGGTTTTAGATACAGAGAGGACATGATGTTAGAGACAGCTGCCAGACAGTTACTGGTGTTTTGGAGTAACGTAGGGTGATGTCAGGAGATGAAGTGTATAGTTGGGTGTCGCCAGCATATAGGTAGTATCAAAGCCGTAGAGTCTGGTTTAGATCTTAAGGCCCGATTGATCCATTCAATAACTCTGTCTGGGTCCAGAAGGAGCTAAAGATTTGATCTGCCATATTGCGCAGGGCATCTGCAGCCCTAAGTTTAGGCAGGCTTTTCATGCTAATATTACAGCATCTGGTCCTATTATGCTTGATCCTCCAACATATCAAAGCCCAATTGTTGCTCATCTTTGAGCTGCAGCTTGACCCATGTCATGTCTGCAAAGAGAAAGAGATTAGCCTGGGCCCACCTCAAGTTCTTCCACTCTGCGGACAATATGGCGCACATCACTTTAAATGTCTCCCATGACTGGCATTAGTCCTGAAGCGTTTTTTAAAGAACTGGCATGCGGCTCTGGCTGACTTTCTCCTCCTTCCTCCGGCTCCTCAAACTCCTTAGACTTAACTCACATTTGCAGCCACTTGGCAAACTGCTGAGCCTGTGCTTTGCCATGGCCGCCTGATTCTGAGACTGTCTGAGTGTTCCTCCCTGTTTACCCTGGATGATCCTTTCCAATCTTGAATTGAAGCTATTGTGTTTGTTTCAGGTTAAAATTTCATATTCATTTTATTCTTTAACCTTTTTATTCCTTTGTACCATTTCATGTTTTACGCTGGTCTTGAACTGTGTAAATACCATTAATTATGGTAAATATGGATGTGTTCCAAAACTTTTCACCAGTACATCAATTCAATGTATACATCTTGGGCGTATATGATAAATAGAACCCATAAATGTGATATGAACAGAGCATTATATGTACAGTACATGCCGGTATTATTTATATGTATGTGGTATATGTACAATAACATATTTACTACATCTGTGAGATAGATTAGATAGATAAATAGCTTTCAGTATCAGTTTTCTGGAGGGCCCAGTGTACCTCAGTCCGACACTGGTTACACTTTTCCAAAGCCGTTCTTATTTGTGCATGGCCATACTGCTCATTTCCTCTGTCCGTGGCTCTGTGCTACAGTCAGTGTGTGAGACGGACACCACCTAATAGCACTGACTCACAGATCCTTTCATGATTCTCCACTGAGAATTTTACTAGAAAAGAGAGGTGATGGACACACTGAAATGTGAACCTACTGTATGAAGATGCTGGCTTCAACACAAGAGTGGAAAATACAAGTGAGAAAATCCATAGTGGGAAAATGTTTGAGGGCCTTCTACGTGACTCCATCCAGGATTATGTAACTGTCAATAATATATTAAGTGATGGCCAACATGGTTTTACTAAGAACAGAAGCAGTCAAACTAACCTGATTTTGTTTTTATAAGGAGGTGAGTAGAAGCCGGGACAGAGGAAAGCCTGTCGATATGGTGTTTTTGGACTTTGCAAAGGCGTTTTGATACTGTCCCACACGGACGATTAATGGGCAAATTAAGGTCTGTTGGTTTAGAAAATATAATTTATAATTGGATTGAAAAGTGGCTTCATGATCATATCCAAAGAGTTGTGGTCAATGATGTCTACTCTGAATAGTCCCCAGTTATAAGTGGTAGTACCCTAAGGTTCTGTGCTGGGTCCACTATTATTTAACTTATTCATTAATGACATAGAGGATGGGATTAATATAGTGCTGTTTCTATTTTTGCAGATGACACCAAACTTTGTAATACGGTACAGTCTATGGAAGATGTTAATAAGTTACAAGCTGACTTGGACAAACTTACTGTTTGGGCCGCCACTTGGCAAATGAGGTTCAATATAGATAAATGTAAAGTTATGCACTTGGGGGCTAATAATCTGCATGTAGCATATGTCCTAGGGGAGTAAAACTGGGAGAGTCACTTGTTGAGAAGAATCTGGGTGTATTAGTAGATCATAGACTAAATAACAGCATGCAATGCCAGTCAGCTGCCTCTAAGGCCAACAGAATTTTTGTCTTGTATTAAAAAAGGTATGGACTCATAGGACAGGGATGTAATATTGTCCACTATATAAAGCGTTGGTGCGGCCTCACCTGGAATACGCTGTTCAGTTCTGGGCACCAGTCCATAAAAAGGATGCCCTGAAGTTAGAAAAGTACAGAGGAGAGCAACTAAACTCCTAAAGGGCCTAGAAGATCTGAGTTATGAGCAAAGGTTAAATGAACTGAATTTGTTTAGCCTTGAAAAAGACGTCTAAGGGGGACGTGATTAACCTGTACAAATATATAAACGGACCATACCAAAAATATCATAGGGAAGTTATTCTGTGTTAAACCCCTCAAAAACAAGGGGCCACTCCTATGACTGGAGAAAAGAAGATTCCGTTATAAGAGGCGACAAGCATTCTTTACAGAAAGATCTGTGAATCTCTGGAATAGCCGCAGGGAGTCGGTCATAGCAAATACAATAGATGGCTTCAAAATACCATTGAGGCTTATGACAATGTATAGAAATCATGTTCTAC
>JAKVIS010006074.1:0-10412 GCA_033119425.1 Bufotes viridis
GCCTGGGCGACCCCAAGAAGCGGATTGCTGTATTCTCTCATATACGCTCCCTTAACCTTCACATCATAGGCCTTCAAGAAACCCACCTGACTCTAGAAACAGGCAACAGGCTCAGGAAACCCTGGGTTCAATATTTTATTAATGCATATGGTAGCTCCCACACCTGTATGTACATATTAATTGTGTCCAATTCATAGACAACAATGTGTAAAATTCCCCCCCCCCCCCGCCTCTCTGGTCTCTCCTACAAGCGGTGATAGGCTTTGTGACTCAGTAGTCTGCCGCCCTCCTGCTGTGTATGGGGGACTTCAATCAGGTTATGAGCGAGGACATGGATAGATTTCGCTTCAGTGGCAATGGGAACCGGCCTAGTTCTGATGGTACTACTCTTTTTAGGATCTCTCAGGAAATGGGGTGGATCGATATGTGGCGGGCAAGAAATCCGCATACGCTGGAGTAGAGATGTCCCAAACCATTCGTATTCTGCCACAGATGTACGTTAGAGAAATCCCCTGATTGGTTGTGAGTGATAGTCCCTGTACAAGCAATGGTAGATAGCTAAACTCACTAATATCTCCAGATACAGGCACCAGTTGCACATGATAATCCAGTGAGGAGAATACAATGGTGAAGCTTTGATAATTTATTGATTTGCCTTGGAGAAAATGCAGGAAATCAGGGTATGCTAGAGGATATTAGAGGTCAAAAAGAAAAGCTCTCACCAGCTTGAAGTCTGCAGCAAAGAGGAAAGACAAAGGACCTTCCAGGGGAAGTGATGTCACAAAAAGAGGGAGGAGAGCATTGCAATGGAAATTTACATAACACACTATAAAATGTATTATAAGAATAACCACAGGGTGGCAGCGTTACACAACATAGTGATGGTAGATAATGTGAACACAGCAATTACAATAAAATACAGTCGTGGCCAAAAGTTTTGAGAATGACACAAATATTAGATTTCACAAAGTTTGCTGCTGAACTGCTTTTAGATCTTTGTTTCAGTTGTTTCTGTGATGTACTGAAATATAATTGCATGCACTTCATACGTTTCAAAGGCTTTTATCGACAATTACATGATATTTATGAGTCAGTATTTGCAGTGTTGGCCCTTCTTTTTCAGGACCTCTGCAATTCGACTAGGCATGCTCTCAATCAACTTCTGGGCCAATTACTGACTGATAGCAACCCATTCTTTCATAATCACTTCTTGGAGTTTGCCAGAATTAGTGGCTTTTTGTTTGTCCACCCGCCTCTTGAGGATTGACCACAAATTCTCAATGGGATTAAGATCTGGGGAGTTTCCAGGCCATGGACCCAAAATGTCAACGTTTTGGTTCCATAGCCACTTATTTATCACCTTTGCCTTATGGCATGGTGCTCCATCGTGCTGGAAAATGCATTGTTCTTCACCAAACTGTTGTTGGATTGTTGAAAGTAGTTGCTGTTGGAGGATGCTTTGGTACCATTCTTTATTCATGGCTGTGTTTTTGGGCAAAATTGTGAGTGAGCCCACTCCCTTGGATGAGAAGCAACCCCACACATGAATGGTCTCAGGATGCCCCAAAGCCTTTTTTCAGATGCCCCAAACAATTGGAAAGAGGCTTCATCGGAGAATATGACTTTGCCCCAGTCCTCAGCAGTCCATTCACCATACTTTCTGCAGAAGAACAATCTGTCACTGATGTTTTTTTGGAGAGAAGTGGCTTCTTTGCTGCCCTTCTTGACACCAGGCCATCTTCCAAAAGTCTTCGCCTCACTGTGCGTGCAGATGCGCTCACACCTGACTGCTGCCATTCATGAGCAAGCTCTGCACTGCTGGCACTCCGATCTCGCAGCTGAATCCTCTTTAGGAAACGATCTTGGCGCTTGCTACATTTTCTTAGACGCCCTGAAGCCTTCTTAACAAAATTGAACCTCTTTCCTTGAAATTCTTAATGATCCCATAAATTGTTGTTTGAGGTGCAATCTTAGTAGCCACAATATCCTTGCATGTGAAGCCATTTTTATGCAAAACAATGATGGCTGCACGCGTTTCTTTGCAGGTCACCATGGTTAACAATGGAAGAACAATGATCTCAAGCATCACCTTCCTTTTAACATGTCAAGTCTGCCATTTTAACCCAATCATCCTGGCATAATGATCTCCAGCCTTGTGCTCGTCAACATTCTTACCTGAGTTAACAAGACAATTACTGAAATGATCTCAGCAGGTCCTTTAATGACAGCAATGAAATGCAGTGGAAAGTTTTTTTTGGGATTAAGTTAATTTTCATGGCAAAGAAGGACAATGCAATTCATCTGATCACTCTTCATAACATTCTAAAGTATATGCAAATTGCTATTATAAAAACTTAAGCAGCAACTTTTTTAATTCCAAAAAATAGAAATAACGTAAATCTGGTGTTCCAGCTGTGACTAGACAAGTTTAATAGTGTCCAGCAAAGGATATATTTTGTTCTGGGGTGAAATTCAATTGCCAAAATAGCAATACCATAAATCTGGTGTCCCAGCTGTGGCTGGCCAAGTTTAATAGTGTCGGGCAAAGGATTTATTATTTTCTGAGGTGAAATTCAGTTGCCAAAATAGCAATACCGTAAATCTGTTGTCCAAGCAGTGGCTGGCCAAGTTTAATAGTGTCCGGCAAAGGATTTATTATTTTCTGGGGTGAAATTCAGTTGCCAAAATAGAAATACAGTAAATCTGGTTTTCCAGCTGTGACAGGACAAGTTTAATAGTGTCCGGCAAAGGATATATTTTATTCTGGAGTGAAATTCAATTGCCAAAATAGCAATACCGTAAAACTGGTGTCCCAGCAGTGGCTGGCCAAGTTTAATAGTGTCCGGCAATGGATTTATTATTTTCTGGGGTAAAATTCAGTTGCCAAAATAGAAAGACAGTAAATCTGGTGTTCCAGCTGTGACTGGAGAAGTTTAATAGTGTCCGGCAAAGGATATATTTTGTTCTGGGGTGAAATTAAATTGCCAAAATAGCAATACCGTAAATCTGGTGTCCCAGCAGTGGTTGACCAAGTTTAATAGTGTGCAGCAAGGGATTTATTATTTTCTGGGGTGAAATTCAGTTGCCAAAGAGCAATACCGTAAATCTGGTGTCCCAGCAGTGGCTGGCCAAGTTTAATAGTGTGCGGTAAAGGATATATTGTTTTCTGGGGTGAAATTCAGTTGCCAAAATAGAAATACAGTAAGTCCGGTGTTCCAGCTGTGACTGGACAAGTTTAATAGAGTCCGGCAAAGGATATATGTTCTCTGGGGTGAAATGCAATTGCCAAAATAGCAATACCGTAAATCTGGTGTCCCAGCACTGGCTAGCCAAGTTTAATAGTGTCCGGCAAAGGATTTATTATTTTCTGGGGTGAAATTCAGTTGCCAAAATAGAAATACAGTAAATCTGGTGTTCCAGCTGTGACTGGACAAGTTTATTAGTGTCCGGCAAAGGATATATTTTTTTCTGGGGTGAAATTCTTTTGCCAAAATACAATACCATAAATCAGTGATTTCAACTGTGACTGGTCAAGTTTAATAGGGTCCGGCAAAGGATATGTTTTTTTCTGGGGTGAAATTCAATTGCCTATATTGCAATACTGTAAATCTGGTGTCCCAGCAGTGTCTGGCCAAGTTTAATGAGTGTCCGTCAAAGGATTTATTATTTTCTAGGGTTAAATTCAGTTGCCAAAATAGCAATACAGTAAATCTGGTGTTCCAGCTGTGACTGGACGAGTTTCACAGTGGCCGTCATAGGATATATTTTGTTCTGGGGTGAAATTCAATTGCCAAAATAGCAATACCGTAAATCTGGTGTCCCAGCAGTGGCTGGCCAAGTTTAATAGTGTCTGGCAAAGGATTTATTATTTTCTGGGGTGACATTCAGTTACATAAATAGCAATATCGTAAATCTGGTGTTCCCGTTGAGACAGGACAAGCTTCATAGTTTCCGTCAAAGGATATGTTATTTTCTGGGGTGAAATTCAGTTGCAAAAATAGAAATACCGTAAATCTGTTGTTCCAGCTGTGACTGGACAAGTTTCATAGTGTCGGTCAAAGGATCTATTATTTTCTGCGGTGAAATTCAGTTGCCAAAATAGAAATACTGTAAATCTGCTGTTTCAGCTGTGGCTGGACAAGTTTAATAGTGTTCATCAAAGGATATATTTTTTTATGGGGTGAAATGCAATTGCCAAAATAGCAATACCATAAATCAGTGGTTTCAGCTGTGGCTGGCCAAGTTGAATAGTGTCCGTCACAGGATAGATTTTGTTATGGGGTGAAATTTCATTGCCAAAATAAATATACTGTAAATCTGGTGTCCCAGCAGTGGCTGGCCAAGTTTAATAGTGTCCGTCAAAGGATTTATTATTTTCTGGGGTGAAATTCAGTTGCATAAATAGCAAGATCAGTAAATCTGGTGTTCCAGCTGTGACTGGACAAGTTTTATAGTGTCCGGCAAAGGATATATTTTGTTCTGTGGTGAATTTCAATTGCCAAAATAGCAATACCATAAATCTGGTGTCCCAGCAGTTGCTAGCCAAGTTTAATAGTGTCAGGCAAAGGATTTATTATTTTCTGGGGTGAAATTCAGTTGCAAAATAGAAATACACGTAAATCTGTTGTTCCAGCTGTGACTGGACAAGTTTCATAGTGTCGGTCAAAGGATATATTATTTTCTGCGGTGAAATTCAGTTGCCAAAATAGAAATACTGTAAATCTGCTGTTTCAGCTGTGGCTGGACAAGTTTAATAGTGTTCATCAAAGGATATATTTTTTTATGGGGTGAAATGCAATTGCCAAAATAGCAATACCATAAATCAGTGGTTTCAGCTGTGGCTGGCCAAGTTGAATAGTGTCCGTCACAGGATAGATTTTGTTATGGGGTGAAATTTCATTGCCAAAATAAATATACTGTAAATCTGGTGTCCCAGCAGTGTCTGGCCAAGTTTAATAGTGTCCGTCAAAGGATTTATTATTTTCTAGGGTTAAATTCAGTTGCCAAAATAGAAAGACAGTAAATCTGGTGTTCCAGCTGTGACTGGACAAGTTTTATAGTGTCCGGCAAAGGATATATTTTGTTCTGTGGTGAATTTCAATTGCCAAAATAGCAATACCATAAATCTGGTGTCCCAGCAGTTGCTAGCCAAGTTTAATAGTGTCAGGCAAAGGATTTATTATTTTCTGGGGTGAAATTCAGTTGCCAAAATAGCAATACAGTAAATCTGGTGTTCCAGCTGTGACTGGACAAGTTTCATAGTGTCGGTCAAAGGATATATTATTTTCTGCGGTGAAATTCAGTTGCCAAAATAGAAATACTGTAAATCTGCTGTTCCAGCTGTGGCTGGACAAGTTTAATAGTGTTCATCACAGGATATATTTTTTTATGGGGTGAAATGCAATTGCCAAAATAGCAATACCATAAATCAGTGGTTTCAGCTGTGGCTGGCCAAGTTGAATAGTGTCCGTCACAGGATAGATTTTGTTATGGGGTGAAATTTCATTGCCAAAATAAATATACTGTAAATCTGGTGTCCCAGCAGTGGCTGGCCAAGTTAAATAGTGTCCGTCAAAGGATTTATTATTTTCTGGGGTTAAATTCAGTTGCCAAAATACAAAGACAGTAAATCTGGTGTTCCAGCTGTGACTGGAAAAGTTTAATAGTGTCCGGCAAAGGATATATTTTGTTCTGGGGTGAAATTCAATTGCCAAAACAGCAATACCGTAAATCTTGTCCCATCAGTGGCTATCCAAGTTTAATAGTGTCAGGCAAAGGATTTATTATTTTCTCGGGTTTAGTTCAGTTGCCAAAATAGAAATACAGCAAATCTGGTGTTCCAGCTGTGACTGAACAAGTTTAATAATGTCCGTCAAAGGATATATTTTTTTTCTGCGGTGAAATTCAATTCCTAAATTAGATATACAGTAAATCTGGTGTTCCAGCTGTGGCTGGACAATTTTATTAGTGTCCAGCAAAGGATATATTTTTTCTGGGGTGAAATGCAGTTGCCAAAATAGCACTACCATAAATCAGTGGTTTCAGCTGTGGCTGGCCAAGTTGAATAGTGTCGGTCACAGGATTGATTTTGTTCTGGGGTGAAATTTCATTGCCAAAATAGCAATAATGTAAATCTGGTGTCCCAGCAGTGGCTGGCCAAGTTTAATAGTTTCCGGCAAAGGATATATATTTTTTTTCTGGGGTGAAATTCAATTGCCAAAATAGCACTACTATAAATCAGTGGTTTCAGCTGTGGCTGGCCAAGTCGAATAGTGTCGGTCACAGGATTGATTTTGTTCTGGGGTGTGTGGGGAGTTGCTCTGGTAGACAGCGGTGCGGGTGCAGTACAGAGGCAAAGAGAGTCCAGGTAGTGCAGCAAACAGTGTTTTATTTCACACTTGCGCAAACAAAACTCAAAACAGTCACTTAGTGTTACTTCACACACATAGCAAAAACTTGAGGCAAAACAAAAGTCCAAGACGGGATCAAATCACCTGTGTGGTTTAGGTACGTGTTCACACCCGGCTGGGAAAGTCCAACCTCAGGCTTCCAGGCAGACTGCACGCCTCTTTGCAAGCTCTTGCTTCCAGCCCTGAGAGCTCCACAGAACACCAGCAGTTTCCAGGTTAAATCACCTCAAATCTTAGGTGTCAGTTCACACCTGGCTGAATGCTCAGCAACGCAAAAAGTCCACTGACCGTCTTTACATGGCCTGCTCTCCTGACACACAGGTCTCAGCTTTTCAGCCCAGCACAGGGCTCAGATCCCAAAGACAGAGAGACACCTTTGCATAAACCCAGCTGTCTTTTAAAGGCAGCTAGGTATTAACCCAAAAACCCCGGACCGGCACCTAAAATCCGGTCCAGTATTTGCCCTCACCTGGCTGCAATCAACCCAGCAGCACAGGCTGAGAGGAAAATGCCAGTTTTTTACCACCAAACCTCTCACTTTGTCACATACCCCCCCCCCTTTGTTCAACCCTGAGGGGGTAAACACACGCCAGACAGTATACCCAGAACCGGGCACTCGCATTTCCCTGTCACTGCCCTGCTCTGCTTTCCACTGAAAATCTAAAGTTCTGAAGTCACCCGAACCCTCTGGTGACCCAGGACTTCCCTTCTTTGTCCAGGTGGTGACAGTCTGTGGCCAACCCCATATCACTCTTTCAGAGATGGCTTGTCGCCGAGCCACGGGCACCTGGTACAGCTTTAACCAGACCTTTGCCTGGGGCTCAGTGACAATAGCACGGTGAGTTATGGAAGGGCATTCAGGGAAATCATAGAACACCTCTGTGTTCCCACTAACAAATTCCTTGGCTCTCCGAGTCTGTTCAGTGGAAAGGCTGCCAGTAATTTTATTTGTGGCAGCCGCTTCCCTGTTAGCAGACAGAGGGACCGGAATCTCTTTCCCTAGATAAACCGGCCGCGGGTTGTTCTCAATATAAGTCTCTCTAACCTTCCAAGGTTTCCGTAAAATTACATGGTAGACCGGCTCCGGCTTTTGCTGTCCTGGCTGGTGTACCTTGTAATTTGGGTCTCCAACTTTCTGTGCCATTTTATAGGTCCCCTTCCCCCTAGCGCTGTCCTTACTGTCCACAGGTGGCCCAACAACCAAACCCGGGTCCCTTTGGCTACGGACCCCAGACACTTTGATTGCAGGTCCGGCTTTGGCCTTGCTGAGCCACCTTCCTATGTTTTCTACCTATCCTATTTAGGGGGACTGTCTTCCCCTCACCCACCGGACCTACTGTGGGTCCCTCTGCCTTGGGTTTCTGGGGTTCTAACACCTCACCTGGGCTAGGCCTCACTACTGGAAGTTTTCCTACCTGTCTGGGAACTGGATGTACAATGGCCGGCCACAGGGCTGGGAACAATGGAAAGTCTCTTCCTACTATCACATCATAGGGCATACTCGTGGTTACAGCTACCTCATGGACATGCCTGCCGGCACACGTGCTTACAGACAACAGAGCAGTGGGGTATTCTTTTAAATCTCCATGAATGCTGAAAACCCCGACTCTCCGGCCTGTAAACTCTGTGGGTCGCACCAAGGAAGCCCTCACCAGGGTCACCTGACTCCCCGAATCCAGCAGAGCTGCCACTGGAGTGTCTCCCACCTCCACCCGACACAAATGTTCATCATGGATAACCTCTGACACATCGACCCTTCTGGCATACAATGACTGTCGATACCCAAAGTTCACATCCATGGGCTCACCCAGGAGGGGACAGTTGGCCCGTACATGGCCAGGCTCCTGGCACCGCCAGCAGATTATAGAGTCCCGATCCCCAAAGGGCACATCCCGTGCGATCTTTCTCAGCTCAGGCCGCAGGGTCTGGGGAGGGGATTTTCTGGGTTTTATTACTCCCTTCCCCAGAGTTCCACCCTCAAGTTCCTCAGTAGCCCCATAACGTTCGCCAGGGCCACCATCTCCAGGGCACTAGTAGGAGATGTCTGGCCAACCCAGCGCTGGAGGGGTAGTGGCAATGCCCTCCAGAATTTGTCAGCTACAATCCGGTCCAGCATAGCAGTGGGACTAAATACGTCAGGCGGTAGCCATTTTTGTAAGAGTTTTAGCAAATTGTAATACTGGGGTCGTGCTGGCTCAGCTGGGTTAAACTCCCACTGATGTACCCGCTGGGCCCTGACCAACACAATCACCCCCAGTCTCGCCAGGATCTCACCCTTGACCACAGAGTAGTCTGCCGCTTGGTCGTCCGGTAAATCAAAGTAAACCTGTTGGGGTCCTGATGCCAGAAACGGAGCGATCACCTCCGCCCACTGGTCTCGGGGTAGTCTCTCTCTCACGGCCACCTTTTCGAACATCGCCAAGTAGGTTTCAACATCATCTGTCGGTGTCATGTTGGGAACGGCCGTGCGGACTGCTTTCCGGGCATCGTGCACTCCCTGAGGCATCCCTGACTTTTCTAGCACCATTATGTGTTGCAGCAGATGCTGGTTCGTGTCCTGCTGTCGCTGATTTGCATCTAGCAGCTGTGCGATGGCCTCCTGTTGGACAAGTAAGGCTTCTTCATGTCTTTTTTGCTGTTGTGTGATGGCCTGCTGTTGGACATCCATGGCCTGCTGTAGCTTTAAGTTGGCGTGGACAAGCTGCTTTATCATCTCCTCCATCTTGTCCTGTGTTGGTGGTTGCAGCTTGGCAGGCTTAATCCAGGACATACTACAGTGCCCAAAAAAAAAAAAAAATGCTACAAAAAGTTTTGGCTTCCCGCCAGCCTCACTGCAATTGCCCGCATCCGTCACCAAATGTGTGGAGTTACTCTGGTAGACAGCGGTGCGGGTGTAGTACAGAGGCAAAGAGAGTCCAGGTAGTGCAGCAAACAGTGTTTTATTTCACACTTGCACAAACAAAACTCAAAACAGTCACTTAGTGTTACTTCACACACATAGCAAAAACTTGAGGCAAAACAAAAGTCCAAGACGGGATCAAATCACCTGTGTGGTTTAGGTACGTGTTCACACCCGGCTGTCAGCCCAGCCACAGGAAAGTCCAACCTCAGGCTTCCAGGCAGACTGCACGCCTCTTTGCAAGCTCTTGCTTCCAGCCCTGAGAGCTCCACAGAACACCAGCAGTTTCCAGGTTAAATCACCTCAAATCCTAGGTGTCAGTTCACACCTGGCTGAATGCTTAGCAACACAAAAAGTCCACTGAGCGTCTTTACATAGCCTGCTCTCCTGACACACAGGTCTCAGCTTTTCAGCCCAGCACAGAGTTCAGATCCCAAAGACAGAGAGACACCTTTGCATAAACCCAGCTGTCTTTTAAAGGCAGCTAGGTATTAACCCAAAAACCCCGGACCGGCACCTAAAATCCAGTCCAGCATTTGCCCTCACCTGGCTGCAATCAACCCAGCAGCACAGGCTGAGAGGAAAATACCAGTTTTTTACCACCAAACCTCTCACTGTGTCACAGGTGAAATTTCATAGCAAAAATAGCAATAATGAAAATCTGGTGTCCCAGCAGTGGCTGGCCAAGTTTAATAGTTTCCGGCAAATGATATATATATTTTTTTCTGGGGTGAAATTCAATTGCCAAAATAGCAATACCATAAATCAGTGGTTTCAGCTTTGGCTGGCAAAGTTGAATAATGTCTGTCACAGGATAGATTTTGTTCTGGGGTGAAATTTCATTGTAAAAATAGCAATACTGTAAATCTTGTGTCCCAGCAGTGGCTGGCCAAGTTTATTAGTGTCCGTCAAAGGATTTATTATTTTCTGGAGTGAAATTCAGTTGCCAAAATAGAAAGACAGTAAATCTGGTGTTCCAGCTGTAATTGGACAAGTTTAATAGTGTTCAGCAAAGGATATATTATTTTCTGTGGTGAAATTAAGTTGCCAAAATGGAAATACAGTAAATCTGGTGTTCCAGCTGTGGATGGACAAGTTTAATA
>JAKVIS010006075.1:0-11285 GCA_033119425.1 Bufotes viridis
ATATTTTGTTCTGGGGTGAAATTCACTGCCAAAATAGCAATACCCTAAATCTGGTGTCCCAGCTGTTGCTGGCCAAGATTCATAGTGTCCGCTAAAAACATATATTTTGTTCTGGGGTGAAATTCAATTGCCAAAATAGCAATACCATGAATCTGGTGGTCCCAGCTGTTGCAGGCCAAGATTCATAGTGTCCGCCAAAACATATATTTTGTTCTGGGGTGAAATTCAATTGCCAAAATAGCAATACCCTGAATCTGGTGTCCCAGCTGTTGCAGGCCAAGATTCATAGTGTCCGCAAAAACATATATTTTGTTCTGGGGTGAAATTCAATTGCCAAAATAGCAATACCCTGAATCTGGTGTCCCAGCTGTTGCAGGCCAAGATATAATAGTGTCCGCCAAAACATATATTTTGTTCTGGGGTGAAATTCAATTGCCAAAATAGCAATACCATAAATCAGTGGTTCCAGCTGTGGCTGGCCAAGTTTCATAGTGTCCTGCCAAAACATATATTTTGTTCTGGGGTGAAATTCAATTGCCAAAATAGCAATACCATAAATCAGTGGTTTCAGCTGTGGCTGGCCAAGTTTAATAGTGTCCGTCCAAAACATATATTTTGTTCTGGGGTGAAATTCAATTGCCAAAATAGCAATACCATGAATCAGTGGTGTCCCAGCTGTGGCTGGCAAAATATAATAGTGTCCGCCAAAACATATATTTTGTTCTGGGGTGAAATTCAATTGCCAAAATAGCAATACCACTGAATCTGGTGGTTCCAGCTGTTGCAGGCCAAGATTCATAGTGTCCGCAAAGGCATATATTTTGTTCTGGGGTGAAATTCAACTGCCAAAATAGCAATACCATAAATCAGTGGTTTCAGCTGTGGCTGGCAAAATATAATAGTGTCCGCCAAAACATATATTTTGTTCTGGGGTGAAATTCAATTGCCAAAATAGCAATACCCTGAATCTGGTGTTCCAGCTGTTGCAGGCCAAGTTTAATAGCTGTCCATAACAAACATATATTTTGTTCTGGGGTGAAATTCAATTGCCAAAATAGCAATACCATAAATCAGTGGTGTTCCAGCTGTGGCTGGCAAAATATAATAGTGTCCGCCAAAACATATATTTTGTTCTGGGGTGAAATTCAATTGCCAAAATAGCAATACCATAAATCAGTGGTTTCCAGCTGTGGCTGGCAAAGTATTATAGTGTCCGCCAAAACATATATTTTGTTCTGGGGTGAAATTCAATTGCCAAAATAGCAATACCATAAATCTGGTGTTCCAGCTGTGGCAGGCCAAGTTTCATAGTGTCCGCCAAAACATATATTTTGTTCTGGGGTGAAATTCAATTGCCAAAATAGCAATACCATAAATCAATGGTTTCAGCTGTGGCTGGCAAAATATAATAGTGTCCGCCAAAACATATATTTTGTTCTGGGGTGAAATTCAATTGCCAAAATAGCAATACCATAAATCAGTGGTTTCAGCTGTGGCTGGCAAAATATTATAGTGTCCGTCCAAAACATATATTTTGTTCTGGGGTGAAATTCAATTGCCAAAATAGCAATACCATAAATCAGTGGTTTCAGCTGTGGCTGGCAAAATATAATAGTGTCCGCAAAAACATATATTTTGTTCTGGGGTGAAATTCAATTGCCAAAATAGCAATACCATAAATCAGTGGTTTCAGCTGTAGCTGGCAAAATATAATAGTGTCCGCAAAAACATATATTTTGTTCTGGGGTGAAATTCAATTGCCAAAATAGCAATACCCTGAATCTGGTGTCCCAGCTGTTGCAGGCCAAGATTCAAAGTGTCCACCAAAACATATATTTTGTTCTGGGGTGAAATTCAATTGCCAAAATAGCAATACCATAAATCAGTGGTTTCCAGCTGTGGCTGGCAAAATATAATAGTGTCCGCCAAAACATATATTTTGTTCTGGGGTGAAATTCAATTGCCAAAATAGCAATACCATAAATCAGTGGTTTCAGCTGTGGCTGGCAAAGTATTCATAGTGTCCTGCCAAAACATATATTTTGTTCTGGGGTGAAATTCAATTGCCAAAATAGCAATACCCTGAATCTGGTGTTCCAGCTGTTGCAGGCCTAGTTTAAATCTGTCCATAACTGGGTATATTTTGTTCTGGGGTGAAATTCAACTGCCAAAATAGCAATACCCTGAATCATGGTGTCCCAGCTGCTGGCTAGCAAACTATAATAGTGTCCGCTAAAACATATATTTTGTTCTGGGGTGAAATTCAATTGCCAAAATAGCAATACCATAAATCTAGTGGTTCCAGCTGTTGCTGGCCAAGTTTCATAGTGTCCTGCAAAGGATATATTTTGTTCTGGGGTGAAATTCAATTGCCAAAATAGCAATACCATAAATCAGTGGTTTCAGCTGTGGCTGGCAAAATATAGTAGTGTCCGCCAAAACATATATTTTGTTCTGGGGTGAAATTCAATTGCCAAAATAGCAATACCATAAATCAGTGGTTTCAGCTGTGGCTGGCAAAATATAATAGTGTCCGCCAAAACATATATTTTGTTCTGGGGTGAAATTCAATTGCCAAAATAGCAATACCATAAATCAGTGGTTTCAGCTGTAGCTGGCAAAATATAATAGTGTCCGCAAAAACATATATTTTGTTCTGGGGTGAAATTCAATTGCCAAAATAGCAATACCATGAATCTAGTGGTTCCAGCTGTTGCTGGCCAAGATATCATAGTGTCCACCAAAACATATATTTTGTTCTGGGGTGAAATTCAATTGCCAAAATAGCAATACCATAAATCAGTGGTTTCAGCTGTGGCTGGCAAAATATAATAGTGTCCGCCAAAACATATATTTTGTTCTGGGGTGAAATTCAATTGCCAAAATAGCAATACCATAAATCAGTGGTTTCAGCTGTGGCTGGCAAAATATTATAGTGTCCGCCAAAACATATATTTTGTTCTGGGGTGAAATTCAACTGCCAAAATAGCAATACCCTGAATCTGGTGTTCCAGCTGTTGCAGGCCTAGTTTAAATCTGTCCATAACTGGGTATATTTTGTTCTGGGGTGAAATTCAACTGCCAAAATAGCAATACCATAAATCAATGGTTTCAGCTGTGGCTGGCAAAATATAATAGTGTCCGCAAAAACATATATTTTGTTCTGGGGTGAAATTCAATTGCCAAAATAGCAATACCCTGAATCTGGTGTTCCTGCTGTTGCAGGCCTAGTTTAAATCTGTCCATAACTGAGTATATTTTGTTCTGGGGTGAAATTCAACTGCCAAAATAGCAATACCATAAATCAGTGGTTTCAGCTGTGGCTGGCCAAGTTTCATAGTGTCCTGCAAAGGATATATTTTGTTCTGGGGTGAAATTCAATTGCCAAAATAGCAATACCATAAATACAGTGGTTTCAGCTGTGGCTGGCAAAATATAATAGTGTCCGCCAAAACATATATTTTGTTCTGGGGTTAAATTCAATTGCCAAAATAGCAATACCCTGAATCTGGTGTCCCAGCTGTTGCAGGCCAAGATTCATAGTGTCCGCAAAAACATATATTTTGTTCTGGGGTGAAATTCAATTGCCAAAATAGCAATACCCTGAATCTGGTGTCCCAGCTGTTGCAGGCCAAGATTCAATGTGTCCGCCAAAACATATATTTTGTTCTGGGGTGAAATTCAATTGCCAAAATAGCAATACCATAAATCAGTGATTTCAGCTGTGGCTGGCCAAGTTTCATAGTGTCCTGCAAATTAAATATTTTGTTCTGGGGTGAAATTCAATTGCCAAAATAGCAATACCCTGAATATGGTGTTCCAGCTGTTGCAGGCCTAGTTTAAATCTGTCCATAACTGGGTATATTTTGTTCTGGGGTGAAATTCAACTGCCAAAATAGCAATACCATAAATCAATGGTTTCAGCTGTGACTGGCAAAATATAATAGTGTCCGCAAAAACATATATTTTGTTCTGGGGTGAAATTCAATTGCCAAAATAGCAATACCATAAATCAGTGGTTTCAGCTGTGGCTGGCAAAATATAATAGTGTCCGCAAAAAAATATATTTTGTTCTGGGGTGAAATTCAATTGCCAAAATAGCAATACCCTGAATCTGGTGTTCCTGCTGTTGCAGGCCTAGTTTAAATCTGTCCATAACTGGGTATATTTTGTTCTGGGGTGAAATTCAACTGCCAAAATAGCAATACCCTAAATCTGGTGTCCCAGCACTGGCTGGCAAACTATAACAGTGTCCGCCAAAACATATATTTTGTTCTGGGGTCAACTTCAATTGCCAAAATAGCAATACCATAAATCAGTGGTTTCAGCTGTGGCTGGCCAAGTTTCATAGTGTCCTGCAAAGGATATATTTTGTTCTGGGGTGAAATTCAATTGCCAAAATAGCAATACCATAAATCAGTGGTTTCAGCTGTGGCTGGCAAAATATAATAGTGTCCGCCAAAACATATATTTTGTTCTGGGGTTAAATTCAATTGCCAAAATAGCAATACCCTGAATATTGTGTTCCAGCAGTTGCAGGCCTAGTTTAAATCTGTCCATAACTGGGTATATTTTGTTCTGGGGTGAAATTCAACTGCCAAAATAGCAATCCCCTGAATCTGGTGTCCCAGCACTGGCTAGCAAACTATAATAGTGTCCGCCAAAACATATATTTTGTTCTGGGGTGAAATTCAATTTGCCAAAATAGCAATACCATAAATCAGTGGTTCCAGCTGTGGCTGGCCAAGTTTCATAGTGTCCTGCAAAGGATATATTTTGTTCTGGGGTGAAATTCAATTGCCAAAATAGCAATACCATAAATCAGTGGTTTCAGCTGTGGCTGGCAAAATATAGTAGTGTCCGCCAAAACATATATTTTGTTCTGGGGTGAAATTCAATTGCCAAAATAGCAATACCATAAATCAGTGGTTTCAGCTGTGGCTGGCAAAATATAATAGTGTCCGCCAAAACATATATTTTGTTCTGGGGTGAAATTCAATTGCCAAAATAGCAATACCATAAATCAGTGGTTTCAGCTATAGCTGGCAAAATATAATAGTGTCCGCAAAAACATATATTTTATTCTGGGGTGAAATTCAATTGCCAAAATAGCAATACCCTGAATCTGGTGTCCCAGCTGTTGCAGGCCAAGATTCATAGTGTCCACCAAAACATATATTTTGTTCTGGGGTGAAATTCAATTGCCAAAATAGCAATACCATAAATCAGTGGTTTCAGCTGTGGCTGGCAAAATATAATAGTGTCCGCCAAAACATATATTTTGTTCTGGGGTGAAATTCAATTGCCAAAATAGCAATACCATAAATCAGTGGTTTCAGCTGTGGCTGGCAAAATATTATAGTGTCCGCCAAAACATATATTTTGTTCTGGGGTGAAATTCAATTGCCAAAATAGCAATACCCTGAATCTGGTGTTCCAGCTGTTGCAGGCCTAGTTTAAATCTGTCCATAACTGGGTATATTTTGTTCTGGGGTGAAATTCAACTGCCAAAATAGCAATACCATAAATCAATGGTTTCAGCTGTGGCTGGCAAAATATAATAGTGTCCGCAAAAACATATATTTTGTTCTGTGGTGAAATTCAATTGCCAAAATAGCAATACCCTGAATCTGGTGTTCCTGCTGTTGCAGGCCTAGTTTAAATCTGTCCATTGCTGGGTATATTTTGTTCTGGGGTGAAATTCAACTGCCAAAATAGCAATACCATAAATCAGTGGTTTCAGCTGTGGCTGGCCAAGTTTCATAGTGTCCTGCAAAGGATATATTTTGTTCTGGGGTGAAATTCAATTGCCAAAATAGCAATACCATAAATAAGTGGTTTCAGCTGTGGCTGGCAAAATATAATAGTGTCCGCCAAAACATATATTTTGTTCTGGGGTTAAATTCAATTGCCAAAATAGCAATACCCTGAATCTGGTGTCCCAGCTGTTGCAGGCCAAGATTCATAGTGTCCGCAAAAACATATATTTTGTTCTGGGGTGAAATTCAATTGCCAAAATAGCAATACCCTGAATCTGGTGTCCCAGCTGTTGCAGGCCAAGATTCAATGTGTCCGCCAAAACATATATTTTGTTCTGGGGTGAAATTCAATTGCCAAAATAGCAATACCATAAATCAGTGATTTCAGCTGTGGCTGGCCAAGTTTCATAGTGTCCTGCAAATTAAATATTTTGTTCTGGGGTGAAATTCAATTGCCAAAATAGCAATACCCTGAATATGGTGTTCCAGCTGTTGCAGGCCTAGTTTAAATCTGTCCATAACTGGGTATATTTTGTTCTGGGGTGAAATTCAACTGCCAAAATAGCAATCCCCTGAATCTGGTGTCCCAGCACTGGCTAGCAAACTATAATAGTGTCCGCCAAAACATATATTTTGTTCTGGGGTGAAATTCAATTTGCCAAAATAGCAATACCATAAATCAGTGGTTCCAGCTGTGGCTGGCCAAGTTTCATAGTGTCCTGCAAAGGATATATTTTGTTCTGGGGTGAAATTCAATTGCCAAAATAGCAATACCATAAATCAATGGTTTCAGCTGTGGCTGGCAAAATATAGTAGTGTCCGCCAAAACATATATTTTGTTCTGGGGTGAAATTCAATTGCCAAAATAGCAATACCCTGAATCTGGTGTTCCAGCTGTTGCAGGCCTAGTTTAAATCTGTCCATAACTGGGCATATTTTGTTCTGGGGTGAAATTCAACTGCCAAAATAGCAATCCCCTGAATCTGGTGTCCCAGCACTGGCTGGCAAACTATAATAGTGTCCGACAAAACATATATTTTGTTCTGGGGTGAAATTCAATTGCCAAAATAGCAATACCATAAATCAGTGGTTCCAGCTGTGGCTGGCCAAGTTTCATAGTGTCCTGCAAAGGATATATTTTGTTCTGGGGTGAAATTCAATTGCCAAAATAGCAATACCATAAATCAATGGTTTCAGCTGTGGCTGGCAAAATATAGTAGTGTCCGCCAAAACATATATTTTGTTCTGGGGTGAAATTCAATTGCCAAAATAGCAATACCATAAATCAGTGGTTTCAGCTGTGGCTGGCAAAATATTATAGTGTCCGCCAAAACATATATTTTGTTCTGGGGTGAAATTCAATTGCCAAAATAGCAATACCCTGAATCTGGTGTTCCAGCTGTTGCAGGCCTAGTTTAAATCTGTCCATAACTGGGTATATTTTGTTCTGGGGTGAAATTCAACTGCCAAAATAGCAATACCATAAATCAATGGTTTCAGCTGTGGCTGGCAAAATATAATAGTGTCCGCAAAAACATATATTTTGTTCTGGGGTGAAATTCAATTGCCAAAATAGCAATACCATAAATCAGTGGTTTCAGCTGTGGCTGGCAAAATATAATAGTGTCCGCCAAAACATATATTTTGTTCTGGGGTTAAATTCAATTGCCAAAATAGCAATACCCTGAATATTGTGTTCCAGCAGTTGCAGGCCTAGTTTAAATCTGTCCATAACTGGGTATATTTTGTTCTGGGGTGAAATTCAACTGCCAAAATAGCAATCCCCTGAATCTGGTGTCCCAGCACTGGCTAGCAAACTATAATAGTGTCCGCCAAAACATATATTTTGTTCTGGGGTGAAATTCAATTTGCCAAAATAGCAATACCATAAATCAGTGGTTCCAGCTGTGGCTGGCCAAGTTTCATAGTGTCCTGCAAAGGATATATTTTGTTCTGGGGTGAAATTCAATTGCCAAAATAGCAATACCATAAATCAGTGGTTTCAGCTGTGGCTGGCAAAATATAGTAGTGTCCGCCAAAACATATATTTTGTTCTGGGGTGAAATTCAATTGCCAAAATAGCAATACCATAAATCAGTGGTTTCAGCTGTGGCTGGCAAAATATAATAGTGTCCGCCAAAACATATATTTTGTTCTGGGGTGAAATTCAATTGCCAAAATAGCAATACCATAAATCAGTGGTTTCAGCTATAGCTGGCAAAATATAATAGTGTCCGCAAAAACATATATTTTATTCTGGGGTGAAATTCAATTGCCAAAATAGCAATACCCTGAATCTGGTGTCCCAGCTGTTGCAGGCCAAGATTCATAGTGTCCACCAAAACATATATTTTGTTCTGGGGTGAAATTCAATTGCCAAAATAGCAACACCATAAATCAGTGGTTTCAGCTGTGGCTGGCAAAATATAATAGTGTCCGCCAAAACATATATTTTGTTCTGGGGTGAAATTCAATTGCCAAAATAGCAATACCATAAATCAGTGGTTTCAGCTGTGGCTGGCAAAATATTATAGTGTCCGCCAAAACATATATTTTGTTCTGGGGTGAAATTCAATTGCCAAAATAGCAATACCCTGAATCTGGTGTTCCAGCTGTTGCAGGCCTAGTTTAAATCTGTCCATAACTGGGTATATTTTGTTCTGGGGTGAAATTCAACTGCCAAAATAGCAATACCATAAATCAATGGTTTCAGCTGTGGCTGGCAAAATATAATGGTGTCCGCAAAAACATATATTTAGTTCTGGGGTGAAATTCAATTGCCAAAATAGCAATACCCTGAATCTGGTGTTCCTGCTGTTGCAGGCCTAGTTTAAATCTGTCCATTACTGGGTATATTTTGTTCTGGCGTGAAATTCAACTGCCAAAATAGCAATACCCTAAATCTGGTGTCCCAGCACTGGCTGGCAAACTATAACATTGTCCGCCAAAACATATATTTTGTTCTGGGGTCAACTTCAATTGCCAAAATAGCAATACCATAAATCAGTGGTTTCAGCTGTGGCTGGCCAAGTTTCATAGTGTCCTGCAAAGGATATATTTTGTTCTGGGGTGAAATTCAATTGCCAAAATAGCAATTCCATAAATAAGTGGTTTCAGCTGTGGCTGGCAAAATATAATAGTGTCCGCCAAAACATATATTTTGTTCTGGGGTTAAATTCAATTGCCAAAATAGCAATACCCTGAATCTGGTGTCCCAGCTGTTGCAGGCCAAGATTCATAGTGTCCGCAAAAACATATATTTTGTTCTGGGATGAAATTCAATTGCCAAAATAGCAATACCCTGAATCTGGTGTCCCAGCTGTTGCAGGCCAAGATTCAATGTGTCCGCCAAAACATATATTTTGTTCTGGGGTGAAATTCAATTGCCAAAATAGCAATACCATAAATCAGTGATTTCAGCTGTGGCTGGCCAAGTTTCATAGTGTCCTGCAAATTAAATATTTTGTTCTGGGGTGAAATTCAATTGCCAAAATAGCAATACCCTGAATATGGTGTTCCAGCTGTTGCAGGCCTAGTTTAAATCTGTCCATAACTGGGTATATTTTGTTCTGGGGTGAAATTCAACTGCCAAAATAGCAATCCCCGGAATCTGGTGTCCCAGCACTGGCTGGCAAACTATAATAGTGTCCGCCAAAACATATATTTTGTTCTGGGGTGAAATTCAATTTGCCAAAATAGCAATACCATAAATCAGTGGTTCCAGCTGTGGCTGGCCAAGTTTCATAGTGTCCTGCAAAGGATATATTTTGTTCTGGGGTGAAATTCAATTGCCAAAATAGCAATACCATAAATCAGTGGTTTCAGCTGTGGCTGGCAAAATATAATAGTGTCCGCCAAAACATATATTTTGTTCTGGGGTGAAATTCAATTGCCAAAATAGCAATACCATAAATCAGTGGTTTCAGCTATAGCTGGCAAAATATAATAGTGTCCGCAAAAACATATATTTTATTCTGGGGTGAAATTCAATTGCCAAAATAGCAATACCCTGAATCTGGTGTCCCAGCTGTTGCAGGCCAAGATTCATAGTGTCCACCAAAACATATATTTTGTTCTGGGGTGAAATTCAATTGCCAAAATAGCAATACCATAAATCAGTGGTTTCAGCTGTGGCTGGCAAAATATAATAGTGTCCGCCAAAACATATATTTTGTTCTGGGGTGAAATTCAATTGCCAAAATAGCAATACCATAAATCAGTGGTTTCAGCTGTGGCTGGCAAAATATTATAGTGTCCGCCAAAACATATATTTTGTTCTGGGGTGAAATTCAATTGCCAAAATAGCAATACCCTGAATCTGGTGTTCCAGCTGTTGCAGGCCTAGTTTAAATCTGTCCATAACTGGGTATATTTTGTTCTGGGGTGAAATTCAACTGCCAAAATAGCAATACCATAAATCAATGGTTTCAGCTGTGGCTGGCAAAATATAATAGTGTCCGCAAAAACATATATTTTGTTCTGGGGTGAAATTCAATTGCCAAAATAGCAATACCCTGAATCTGGTGTTCCTGCTGTTGCAGGCCTAGTTTAAATCTGTCCATTACTGGGTATATTTTGTTCTGGGGTGAAATTCAACTGCCAAAAAAGCAATACCATAAATCAGTGGTTTCAGCTGTGGCTGGCCAAGTTTCATAGTGTCCTGCAAAGGATATATTTTGTTCTGGGGTGAAATTCAATTGCCAAAATAGCAATACCATAAATAAGTGGTTTCAGCTGTGGCTGGCAAAATATAATAGTGTCCGCCAAAACATATATTTTGTTCTGGGGTTAAATTCAATTGCCAAAATAGCAATACCCTGAATCTGGTGTCCCAGCTGTTGCAGGCCAAGATTCATAGTGTCCGCAAAAACATATATTTTGTTCTGGGGTGAAATTCAATTGCCAAAATAGCAATACCCTGAATCTGGTGTCCCAGCTGTTGCAGGCCAAGATTCAATGTGTCCGCCAAAACATATATTTTGTTCTGGGGTGAAATTCAATTGCCAAAATAGCAATACCATAAATCAGTGATTTCAGCTGTGGCTGGCCAAGTTTCATAGTGTCCTGCAAATTAAATATTTTGTTCTGGGGTGAAATTCAATTGCCAAAATAGCAATACCCTGAATATGGTGTTCCAGCTGTTGCAGGCCTAGTTTAAATCTGTCCATAACTGGGTATATTTTGTTCTGGGGTGAAATTCAACTGCCAAAATAGCAATCCCTGAATCTGGTGTCCCAGCACTGGCTAGCAAACTATAATAGTGTCCGCCAAAACATATATTTTGTTCTGGGGTGAAATTCAATTTGCCAAAATAGCAATACCATAAATCAGTGGTTCCAGCTGTGGCTGGCCAAGTTTCATAGTGTCCTGCAAAGGATATATTTTGTTCTGGGGTGAAATTCAATTGCCAAAATAGCAATACCATAAATCAATGGTTTCAGCTGTGGCTGGCAAAATATAGTAGTGTCCGCCAAAACATATATTTTGTTCTGGGGTGAAATTCAATTGCCAAAATAGCAATACCCT